>QVNW01001551.1:0-77095 GCA_014825475.1 Pseudomyrmex flavicornis
CCGCACAAACACCCTGCGAACGGTTCGTAAGACCATATATTCTTTCTTAGTTTAATACTATCATGAGCCTTAGAATCTTTATTAATTTGGATAATTTATGATATGTTTACACATATTTTTTATTCTTAATACTTGTTATATTTGTGATGTATGTAAATGTTCATACATCACATTCTAGATATTCATGTGTGTCGTATCTCACAACTGCGTTAATTAGTCATCTTCAAGTGTTCGGCAGATTAAAGACTAAAGCGCAACAAATAAGAGATTATATTGTGAAACATTTTGCAACCTTTATATATTCTTATTATATATGTTTGTCAACAAATACAAGTCTGAACATGGTGTTATTTTACTATTACAACTTTATTATTATTTTTACATTACATTTTTATTATTTTATTTTATTTATATATATATATTATACAATTATAATATATTATTACAAATAATATAAGTAGTATAAATTTTTTATTTGATTTGAATTTTTTTCTATTGTGTTAAATGCAACATTAGTGATATATATATGTATATATTAGGACTGCCGCTTTACAAAGGAGTAGTATGATAGAGATATGTAGAGATATATCAAAACAATGTAAATATATAGAAGAAAAAACAACAGAAGTAATTTTTTGTGGGAGATATATAACGACATATTATATAAAATATAAAATATATATAATAATATTTTAATATACTTTTTTTTTTTAATCTTGTGACTAGGATTTCTCCGTAACGGCAAAAGTATATCTTGTGCCTTGCGCAATGTTCCCTCCGATGACTGTTCTTTGTGTTAAATATCTGTATTGATATCTGTGCCGTATATAGTAAATAAAGCACAAACGTTAAAAATATTCTATAAAATCATTGAGTTATATGATAGAATCATATAATTTAATATACGTTAGTCTATTTCACACGCGATAAAATAAGATAAACAAAAATAAAAACTAGTTGTTAATCATACTTAACAAACTGTATATTTGATCGATGTTCTTGAATTTTGTTCTTGGAAATTTGGAACAATAGCTAATAACGTAATCATCGAGAGAGAGACTGTCTGATATTTGCTAAACAAACTATAGTTAATTTGTTTTTCAAGAAAATGTGCGCATTTATCAAACAAATACTAAATCTCTTTGTTGGTATGTTAAAAAATATATACATACTTTTTTTATATATACTTTTTATATATAGTTAAAAAAAAATTAAAATGATGCAAACGCGATGAATAATACGTGTCATATTTTATCTGATCGATACTAAGTATTAAATGACATACATCATGTGTGTCAACTGATTTTGATTAGTCAAATATCAATTGTTTGTTTTTGTGTCAGAGAATCTGTAGATTTTAGAAAATACAAAGATAAACAAAGGATATTTTTATGTATCCATTTTATGTATCCAGTGTAGATGCACTGTTTATCTAAGACGAATTTAGTTCTATATGTTATTATTTGCGATATTAAGATCAGGACAGTATATATAATAAAACGTAAATATGATTCACTACCTATTCTCTTAATTTAAATTATATTCAGTAAAAAAGCATACGCATGTGTAATCTTTCATATAAATATGTGTACAACAGTAACTAATGTATTCGCAGACTTTAAAATAATTGAAAACATGTTTGAAATGTTTGTAATAATATATTGTATAATATTCCTTCGTTTAAATTTCGTAGATTGTATGTATAGATAGGGCAAGTTGAAGAGCACTACATCCCTCTAGTACTTTTTTTTTATTTGTATTCTTCTACATAGAAACTAAGTTAGAAAAATATATTCTTTTTTTTCTAACATATATCACTATATATTCCTTCATATATATATATATATAATATATACACGTAAAATTTTACAGTAAGACGCTCGAATGCAATCTTTATACCGAATAATTTAGTTTAATAAAGTTAAATATCTTGGAAAAGACACGATATTTTGGCGGAAGTTTTTAAACAAAAGTTGGATACAAGGCTGTAAGGAATACGAGTGATAGTTGAGTCTCAAAAGGAGACGCTGCTGAACGTACTACTAGCTGAATGTTATATATCTCAACTTTGTAAAACCACTTTCAAAAACAAGAGTAATTTCTAGATCGAAGATATTACTACACATACAAAAATTTGAATTGTTCAAATTTCTCTACTTATCAGAGACACAATATATAAATACTTTTGCAACTTCATTAATCGCTCGCTGATGTCTCTCTTTTTCTTTTTTTTCTGTCTTTCTCTATTCTCTTTAAAAATATTGAAATAATTTTTGCTTACTCTTACCTGCCCTATTCATATACATAGTGCGCTCTTATTCTCAATTATACATCTAAGTAGTTCCTTTTAAATACTTTTTTATCCTGATTTAAACTCTTCTTTGGATAATAAAATTCAAGATTATTTACATTGCACGTTTATAGCTTCGTTAATCGTTTTTTTTTTATCAATATTATATTTATCACAGCGGGTATACGTGTATGTTATTGTTGCTTTTTTTTTTTAACCATCTGAAACATTATATATGTTTGTATATAACGTTCTTCGTAGTAAATACGAAAAATAAATACGATAAAGATGCAACAAATTTTCATATATGGCTTGAATGCAGACATACAATTTGAAGTTTCCAACCTAATCAGGATTTAATCGTCCCATTCGTCGTCCTCGCTAGTATCACTAGTTGATTCGTCTTCACTTTCACTGTGGATTGCACGAGATCGTTCGGCCAGAGCTCTGGATAACGCGTCAGCTAAACCACCACGTGGTGCGGGTGTCGCATTTGATTTCACTTCGTTCGGAACAGGTTTCAATTCGATACCCTCACGTATCTGTCGTAATAACTCTCCTCGTGAATTTTCAACCGTCGGTGGTTTCGTTTCCGTCTTGTTAACTTTCTGTAATGTAATACATTGTTCAAATTGAAATATGCATCAGTTACATATACATCAGTGTTCTTTTACACTTTAAAAAAAATTGAATAGTGTTTGACATACTCTTAAAGTTGTGCCGCTTCTGATAGATTCCATGAGCATTGGCCTGAGATCAGATATCGTTTCCTCATTATTGTTATTAGTAGCATTTGTATTAATTGGCGTATTGTTGACACTACTTGTATCCGGTAAAGGTGGCGGTGGCGGTGGCGCGGGAACATTTGAACTAGTTCTCGAGGGAGGAGCTGGTGGAGGCGGTGGCGGAGGTGGAGGTAAAGTCGGTGCTATAGTTACAGTAGGTGGAGGAGGTCTCGACGGTAAAGTCTTGTGTACTGATGGCATGGTGGAGGAAGCACTCGGAGATGCACTCGCAGGCACGCTAGGTGGCATGTTTAGTGATACAGAAGATACGCTATGACGATTTGGGGGCAAAGGTGGAGCACTGCGTGTTTGATGCTGAAATACAAATGGTTTTATTGATGCACAATACTAATGTACTTGTTGAATATAACGTTAAGAATAAAACTTACAGGTATTGTTCGTGCGGGAATAGGTGGAGGATAATCCTGTTTTTGTGGCAATGGAAGTTGATTGTTAGTTCTCGGGTTAGCAACTGGTTGAATGTCTTCTTGCACTGCGCTCATACCGCCGTTTCTTTCTATAAAATCATAGATAAATTTTCGAGTGCCTTTATCTTGTAGTTCGTACTCCGATACACCAGCATTATTAAAAAACTGTTGTAACTGAGAGTCTACGGAATCTAATTCCAGGCCTTTATTATTTACATCCCATCCTAAGTGCGCCACATGCCTGCAAAAGAATTGGAACATATACACATGTTCATAAATTAGTGTAAAAAATGATAGGGAGTGAAGCTTTATTCGTACCTGAAATTAGAAGGAAGACTAATATCATCTTTAGTTAATTTGCGCTTAAGATCTTGTTCGTTCTTTTTCTTTTTAGTTTTATACATCGAACTGCTCGAAGCACTCCTGTTAACTCCAACTGTGGTGGGCGCGCCATTCGATAAATTAGTTGATGAGCTCGATGTAATATTGTGAGGTGACGCAGCACTTTGATTTTTCCAAGAAAACGGACCACTAAGTTGTCCCTCTTTTGCTTTCCTTTCTTGCTTTCTCTGACGTTTTGCATGTAATTTACCAAGAAGTATATTTCTGGAAAAAAGACATTAAGAGTGTTCTGTTTTACAGATATGTATTTTGATTGTCTATGGCAACATTTCTGTTTATTCGCTTGATATATACCTTAATGTGATGGCTTCAGTCTCGCTTGCAAAATTAAACGCTGCCATGCAATCTTCTGCTTCAAATGTATGAAAATATGACATAGGTGCTTTATAATCCATTGAATTATAAACTTCATGTTCCCACAACATCGCTTTCTTTTGCAAACAATACAATCGCAAAAAGAAACTACGTCTTGGATTGTCTCTTATTAGAGTAATGATACCTGTATTCTTCTTAATCCAATCTCGATGTAAGGGAGGTTCAGTCAAATATAATTGTATAATACCAGCTGCCAAACACTAAAACAAACACATAAGCACTTGTGTGCTACAACAATCATGTACATACACTTAACATTCAGATCTTTTTAAAAATTATATCTTTTAGTTTATTTACATATAAATTAAATATCAAAATAGCTACACAACTTAAAATGACAAAAACAATATAAATCTTTATTTTGCATTCACACAGATGACATGTGTAGTATCATATTTTCACCAATATATATTTTAGTTATTATCAAATTAATTATTTTGCTACATCACCACATATCACAAGTTGGATAATAATCTTTGTGAAGCAGGATGTGATGAAAAAAAAATATGCGTTTCTATTTACGCATTTTTGAGTCATCAAACCTCTGTCTCATGTGTTCGCAATTTTGCACGCATACACGCGCGCTCCGTGCACACGCACAACGTACTCCCGCATGCACACTAAACATATTTACTAGTAAAATCTGACATCTAGAAATACGGTTAGAAAAAAACGATACGTTTGAATATAACTTAAAATATACGAAAATAAAATTAAAATAGAACCGACAGAACAAAGTAAACCGCGGAAATCGTGCTGAAAGCTGGTTGAACCAGTAGATCAATATTAAAGTATGTGCACGAGTCGACAATACAATGTGATGGCAAAGAAAAGAGCACTCACTTGACATCGATTTCCTATCAGCTGGAACACTTGTTCATTTTCCTCCTGTTTTAGGAGTATCGCACCCCTATGCTTGTCCGTATTACCCGACTTCATGTTACCGTCAAAACGAGGTTAGAATTGGTCACCCGAGATATCGTCCCAGCTTACGGCTGTTCCGCTCCTCGCATCTGACACGTTTTTGTTGTTGTTGAGACAGCGACGCGCGTTAATTCATATCTTCGTGTGACCATGTGCACCGCGACAAAGACTCAATGTAAACGAAAACAAGGAAAAAAGGCACTTCCGAACATATATCTTTCGCGAAAGAGACTTGCGATGCTGCTGCTTTCGGATGAATCTTCGTAATCTTTCCACGCGTGCGCAGTGACAGCGCGGACGTGCATCTGCCTCAGTAGCGTGCAATTTTACTAGTGTTCCAGAGTTCTTTTTTTTGTAAAAAGAAAATACATTTTCTTTCTATTACATAATATCCACATTCCATTTATTCGATTACTTATAACTAATCCGTTGTAAAATAATTGTTAGCAGCAATTATCCTTGTAATTATTGCAGTATTAATATAAATACAAACAATAGCTGAAAAATAGTTTGGGGATCTTAATAGAGCACAGATATGTTTAGACTCGACAGGAGATATGCAGAGACTCTTATCGGAGTTTGAACGAACTACGATTTCACGCTTATCAAACAGGATACTTCTGCTTCATCTTATCTAAGGAAAGATTGTTAATCTAAAGAATCCTCAGGGTTTTATTCATTATACCGGAATGTAAATATTATATACATTATATACACCACCCACATGACAATATTCTTTTAAATAATGGCATTGGCTTTACGTCTGTGCGCACTCAACCAAAAACAATGTTTTTTGGGCAGTTTAACCTACGTTGCGCCTAATTGTTACACTCCTAAGGTTAGAAAAAAATAGTTTCAGTGACACTTTGTGAATACAAGTTATATCGAGAAGGTAGAAAATGTGTTTTTTATTAACACCAGTTCGTAATTTTCTAGAGGTTTCCCGTAGTGCACAGTACAAGATATTTCTCAGCCAAAGAATCTGATAAAGCGCCTTCAGAAAAGATTGAAATTTATTATGGAACTTTAACGAAACAGATCAGAGCTCTCAAAGCTTTTTCTCTGATGACATCAGCTGCTGGCTTGTTAATCCAGCCTGCCTTTTATTTAAAAGTTATGGAAACTGGCAATATTGGATTTTTTTTAGGGATATTTGGATGTGTTGGATTTATGGCTGTGGGTACTCCTTTGTTAATACATTTGATAACAAAGAAATACGTAACGTACTTGTATTACGACGAAAAAGAAGACAAATATACCGCACACACTTATAGTTTATTTCTTCGTACAAAAAAGGTATATTTATTTATTAATATTTCAAATGGGTGTGATATTTTTTTGTATCAGTTTTAGTAAAAACACTGTGTTTCAGCTCACATTTAATCCAGGTGATGTAAGAGTACCAGACATAACTGGCTTGTTTGCAAATTGCGTTGTAAAAGATACTCCTCTATTCTTAGAACAAAGATTTTTTCGGGATTCTAGTCATTACATCAAAATAATGGGATATGACAAACCAATAGATTTTAAATTAGGTAATAATAACAATCGAACAGTTGCTGTAAATACCGAATATAAAGATGACAGTAGTAAAAAGTAATTAAACGTTTGTAACTACAACATACAAGAATATAATTTTATTTATTTCCTTGGACTTTATTAGTTTAGCCTAACAAGATTTCTGGAATAAAATATAAAGGAAAAAATAAAAAATATGATTATTGGTAAGCACAAAAAAAATTATTTTAAAAATATCTTTTTCTCCTCACGAAAATAGTACATTTTTACTTCATTAATCAAAACACATGACATTTATATACGAAGTTTGCACATTTTGATTTTTTTTTTATCATCGACGTTTAATAAATAAGCTATACAATAGTATGCATTCATTTTTTTTAATCCACTTCTGGAAATATTTCTACACTCGAAACGCTAGTGATTTTAATTTCTCATACAGTCTGAATATAAGTGCGATACCATATTTCACCGCTCGAATTCAAAATTTTGAATTCGAAGAATTTTGATGTTATTTAAATTTTCATTCGCGCCTTTAACATTCATTGCTTTCACAAAAACATGTTAGAAAAATTCCATCGTCAAGATAATACTGCATTCTATAAAATTATCATTAGTTCTGCTCTTTTCGCTGCACTTGTATCTTTTTTTTCTTCGAAGCTTAAACATATAAGTGTTTTATTTTAAATGAACAAGATAGAGTAACATGGTGCAGAGAAAAAACCAGTCCTCTAATGTTATGACCGAATCTAAATGACACAAATTCAAGGCACATATAAATATTGATAAAACGTGTATTTTATTCATGTAAATCAAGAAATGTGTGAGTGTTACTTTATTTCAACTTTATATAAGGTAAAGAAATATTCTCCTAACTTTCTCGCACGTTATGTGCCAAAATCTGGATGTCACTTATTGTCAAAAGGTAAATAACTGCAAGTACATGACTGTTGTCTATTTGATAAAATTTTCAATCGCTTTTTTTTCTAATTTAGTCTCGGATTTTTTTTTATATTCCACGTTTCCGTACGTATATCGTAATATGATACACATTTGTCACTTCAAATTTCTTTTTTTGCAGCTCATTATGTGTTGCTTCAAAATGTTTGCTTATAACATACTTGGTAATGACATGATAACAGAGATGCATATATCGATAGAGATCACAGATTAAAGCCATTGTCCTCGAAATTGTTCCAAAAGAAAATTAGGTGTAAGAAAACTTATACAGATACAAGTGTACACTAAGCTGGTAACAAATCGAAATCATCTGAAACATGCACCATTGGAACATGAACATCTTCTATTTGAGGAGTTACTTTAGATTCACACAGTCCCACTTCCTTTAATTTCCACTCCCAGTGCATCCGTTGAACAGCGTGCAAAGAATCCGCTTCATTATGGTGTCTCAACAACATACCCTCCTGTAGAAATTTATTTTTCATGAGTAAAGAGAAATGATTATAAGTAAGAGTGGAGATTCCTAAGTGAGTGTATATTAAGTTTTGTTTTGAATTACTTAAGTAAAACAAATTTACCTTTATCTTTTCCCACTTATCATCCACATCCTGAAGCCAACTTAAAAATAATCTGCCGTTATATCTACTTCTTGCGTTTCTATCTTTTTCTTCTTGTTCCGGTGTGATAACGTTATAAACCTCTTCATCTTTGAGAATCGTACAAACGGAAAAAGGAAGGGATTGATTTGCAAGCGCTCTGGCTGCTCTACCATGAACTCTGAGAATCTCTTGTTCCACTGACAGAACCAACTTCTCCTTTTCAACGACATGTTGCATTCTGAGACGATATCGCTCCTTTTCTTGCTCAACGTACAGATCTTTCATAGCCGCGTGTAGACCAACCGGTGGATTGATATTTGGCTCGTGCTTCACATTGCCAGCTAACACATATGTACATCGATTCATCAGATAATCCTTAAAACCTTGAGGAGGTTTTGGTTGTACTGGAAATAAACCCTTTCGTCTTCTCTCGATCTGTAAAAGATCATTAGAAATTCTTCAACCGTATACACAAATGGATTAATTATTCAAAGTTTTTATTTTTCAATCGTGTGGTTAAAAAAACTTGCAAGCTTTTCAGTAGTTTACCTGCTTTCTAATATTTAAAAATAGCTGATAACAATTGGTAATTGGTTGATCGTGCGGATGAATTTCTGGTCCCGTACTAGTAGCTTCAGCCGCTTCGTTAGCAGCGGCTGTAGCAGCCGCCTGTTGCGCCTCTTTATTAGGTTTCATCTTCCTTTTCCTAGGATGAAGCTCGACAGGTGGTGCTGGTGTGTTGGTATTGGATATCGCAGAAGATGTCACTGACGACACATTCTCTACGTTTTCCGCATTACTATCCTTTTGGTTCTTTCCGGTGGAGTCCATAGTTTTGTCTGATTTTTCCACAGTTGCACTGGATTTCGAGGTGGTCCCCGTATTTGCGGATTCCGACAAACTAGTTTTACTAGCGTCGGATCCGGCTGTCTCGGGCGTCGGTGAGTGATGTCTTTGTAACGGAGATGAATTATTTGACCGATCCATAGAAGCGTTAGCTGGCAAGGGCGACGAATTGGAATAACTCCCATTACCCGATGAAGGTGTACTTTCTTTCTGTATCGTGGAACCGTTATTGCCATTTCCAGTTCTGTAATAACACAATTAGAATTGTGACGGTTACACTTCAAGTATGAATCGTAATCGACAGATTTTCATGTGTTTTAATTTTTTTCTCACCTGTGTGAACTTCTCAACACCCGTTGATGATGGGTCGACCTTTCCTCCCCGTGCAAAATCGCACCAAAATCTTTTTTATCCTCCCCTTTCGTACTAGTGCTGCCTTCCGTAGGACTGGTTGTACCGCTGGCCGATTGACTTTGATCTTTCTCTGACGAATCGTTGCTGTTCGAGCTCGCAACTACGTAGGGCAACTGATGACTTCTATTTGTAATATTTTTACCGTTTCTATTGCCTTGCTCTTGTTCCGATGCTGTACTCTGCGGAATAACTATTTTCAAAGGTGGTACTTTGGGAGCGGAATTAGAATCGGAGCATTTCAATCGGTCTTCCTCGCTGTCGGATTCCAATGGCGCTGGAGTGGCGGTTTTCGTGTTTGTCGAACTGGGAGTATTCGAAGGTTTTGGACTACTGGCCATAGAAGAGGTGCTGGGACTCTTCCTGTCCGCACTGACAGAGCTCGCATTTTGATTCCCTTTCCCAGAGGTAGTTCCAGATCCTTGTTTACCCGACTTGGCACACTGCAAACAATTCGAACATCGTAAAACACATCATCACAAAAAGCTTGCATGCACAATCAAAGTCTTTGTGTGATTCTTACTTTTTCTCCGCTACTGGCAGCGCTTCTACTGGTATTTTGCCGTCCCGTTGTGTTAGTTTTTGTATTCTCTTTAGCGGTTTCAGTGTCTTTTCGTTTCTTCCGACGATTTTCATCGTCCTGCTCCTCCGTGTTGTCGCCGCTTTCGAAAGTACGTTTCGACGATGGCGACGTGGCGGCTGAAGCTTCATCAGAAGTCATTGGTACCGTCGTCGCTTCACTGGACGATGTTGACGAACCGCCGGTAGTGGCCGCATTATTGCCATTTCCCTGATTACCTTGGCTAGCTGAAGGTTTGCCGCTACCATCTTTGTCTTTATCCGGATTAGGATTCGGAGATGTGCTTGCGCCTCTCACCGGCGTTGGCTCTTTCGAGCTTTTGAACTCGTACACATCACC
The DNA here is from genome assembly GCA_014825475.1 of Pseudomyrmex flavicornis. Lineage (NCBI taxonomy): Eukaryota > Metazoa > Arthropoda > Insecta > Hymenoptera > Formicidae > Pseudomyrmex > Pseudomyrmex flavicornis. The sequence continues at coordinate 10,458 of QVNW01001551.1, forward strand.
GCTGTCACTAGAAGACGTGTTGCCCGATGTGCCAGTGTTCGAAGCGGCATTTGTGCTTCCCGATGACGCATTGCCCGACGTCTTCGACGAAGTTTCCATTGAACCTTGACCCTGCATGTGTGTTCTCTATTAATATTAAAATTGATTGATCGAGACAATTTAAATATTTTGCTAAAACAATTATATTAAAATTTAAAATTAACTTAAAATTATTGATCGTTCTTTATAATATGTTTTTAACATATTTCTCTAAAATCCAGTTCAAACGCGAATAATAGTGCGTACTTGTGCGCTTATGCCGCCTTGACGGGAGTTCGAAGCACTCGTCCCTTTCTTCTCATCCCTTGTTCCTCGCACCTGGTTGAGCCGGAGCGTCACTCTCGGCGAGCTTCCAGACTGCCCGGTACCCGATCTGTCAACTGTGCAAAAAAAGAGAATAAAATGTCATTTAATTGGAAAACAATGACACTGTAGAAATCAGATTTCGCGGAAACAGCACAACGTATCTGCATTATATAGTAGTAGAAATAAGCTTAAGAAAGGAAAGTAACATTGATTAATCTAATATTAGCCGCTTCAGCACAATTGAATAAAACATTTAAATTTAGTGCTTGCTAATTTGTCGCTGCGTCGATTTGCGCAAGACCAGAGCAACAAGATCGAAAATAGAACGACAAAATGGCACTACATTTTTTATGTTACATTTGATTGCGTACAAGTGCGACTGTGCCAGTTTAATAATAAATGTGGCGAAACGGAAGAAAAAGATGAAAAGAAAGAGAAACAGAGAAATCAAGAGAGGATTTCACACAGTCATAATTCATCCCAAGTAATGCTGTTAATCAATAGATGTTCCGAGAAAAAGATGGAAGTTCCTCAATCCAATTACTTTTTATTAGTCTTCTAGATCGATCGCAAGTAAGATAATAAAAAAAAAAAATTACACGTATTACAAGAGAAATAATTTTTTTATAGAATTCAACAATTATTCGTTTCTAGATAGTTGGCACACATTTCTAACATCACACACACACAGAGAGAGAGAGAGAGAGAGAGTTTTTTGTATAGAATATTTAATTAATCCGTTTGAACTACTTCAGCGAGTCTCACTGACTTTTCACGCACGATAATGAGATGTAATATTTCATTGAGTGAAGTTTACAAAAAGAGATACAAATCAAATAAGATTCTGAAATCAGTCATTGTGGAAGAGATTTATTGGTTTATTTTGTAATAATTCTGTGATAAGCGCGATGACAAGAATGAAACACCAAGAAAAACTTGATCCTTGACTCTAATGACGCAACATCGCGTTATCGCTGCACGCTTATAATTAATCTGTTGATATAGTCGACTTAATTCATATTTCACCCAAGTTTTATCACAAGACTCGGAATCGTCTTTCAACGCTTTTATGCTCGCGCATTTGCATTTTGGTGTGTCATCACAGAAAAAAACAAATATATATATAGTTACAGATACACATATGCGATATTCATTTAAAATTATTATTTGCTTTGAAGCTCTCGCTTATCATTAACGCGAGAAAAAAAAAACCGGATTTCTCAAGCAATTTGCAGGCAAAAAAAAAAAAAAATTCTAAAACGGAGGAAATGTCGAGGCCACGATAGTTTTTTAAAAATGATCAACTATTCAAGCTGATTAATTACAGTTGATATATTAAAGTTTGCGCGCGTGTAAAAACGCGCAGCGGCAAAGTTACGTGTATATGTCTTTTTTTTTCCACAAGCATTCGCATAAACTCTCACACACACACACACACACACACATGCAACAAAGATATCCGCTCCAGCGACATTCAAACAAAGATACGTATCGCGATAATGCTATTTTCGATAATGCTATTTTATCAATGTGAAAAAAATTATCGCGTTGTTATACGATATGTTGTACAGTATCTAATCTGTCACAGTTACACAACGCACACATGGATTATTAGAAATGTAAACAAACGTTTTTACGTACTTGTGTAAGTCTCACGCATATAATCTTATACGATTGAACACATAATTTTACAAATTAACAATCAAAGTATTTTTTTAAATATTAAAATCTGAACTTACCATGCAAAATGCACTCGTGACTGACAAATCTTATCTAGTTAGTTCATTGAGTGCGTTGATTCGAATGTGATTTCGCGAGCGATCGCACAATTTTGCGCAATTTGTTACGAACATCAATCGAAAAAAAATTGCGATATGATATCCGATTGCGACTAATGAGTGTAGAAATTATGCGTGCGAGGTATGTGTCGGATGATTAATCAATAATGCGTGTAATTGCATACCGAAGATCGATCGTCGCTTCTCGATACGCGCGCACACACACACATACGCACGATTGGCGGGATCTTAAGTACAAAAGACGCGCCGTTGGAAACCTTCTGTCGATCGGTGCGTCGATTGATGCGTCGCGCTCCGCTATTCCTGAGTTAGACCCCTTTCGGAGGTGCGATCACCCTACTGGTGTCGATGGACGCAGCCAGTGAACGCAAACGTGTCCCACGTACTTGCCAGTCAGCATTCTCCCTCTCTGGTGGAGTTCTTCCTCCCTCTCCTTTTTCCTCTTTTCCTTCTTGGCCGACTCGTTTCTCTCTCTTCCTCTTCTACTCGATGCCACTGCTCTTTTCTCTTATCCTATTCGCTTCTTTTGTGTTATCTCACTGTCACTCTCACTTTTACACACATACGCACGCATACGCGCGCGCACACACACACACATACGCACGCTTTCTCTTGCTAATCAGGAGAATAGAAAATGAGTGTGTGTTCTCTTCTCAAATAAGTTTACTCTCGGTTTTTACAAACCTAATCGCGGCGTCGAAATAACGACGACGATGCACACACGATCGTGAAAGAGATAAGACACGCGCCGAGCCACGTGGTCGGTCGATTTTGTCGCGAAGGTGATTGCGTCCAAGAGAGAAGAGACGCTGTATCAAATACAAGTCCGCTTTGATCTCACGGTTGCATTGATAGGTTGCACGTTACAATCGTGGTGAACACGACTCGAACACTGCGTGGCTAACTGTATAACTGTGCAACGAGGGCGGGTACGCGGTAAAGAGGAAGCGACTGGCCTCTCGTTCACGCGTCTCACCAGCGACTGTATATCGTATCTCGTCCCCGTCTCCGGAGTCGCGCTCGCATTAAGCAGTATCCACGTAACGCGATCTGACGCATCGCGTCACTATCTGAGAATGTCATCTTTAATTAAACACTACTCCTCTTTCTGTATACGTTATCGTTATCCGACTCGGTGCGAAGTTGATTGCTCGTTTCCACCGTAGAAGCTGACGATGATGTAAATTTTTCGTTATCGTGTCGCTGAAAAATTTTATTTACGGCTAAACCTTTTCCCGATGATCTTGACCTTCTCACCGGTGTCGCCAAGATCAAGTAACTCCGAATAAAAAACTGAAATTTGTAAAATTAAAACAGTATACGATCGAGGTTTCTTAAACCTGCGAGCAGATTCGTTTATTTTTATGTGTCGGTGTGATAAAAATAATCGCGATAAACCAAGGAAAACCGGAGTTTCCATACAAAGCGAGGTGTCCTCCACATTGTCCCGCGCTTGCTTTGCATGCAAAATAAGTTGGTAATTATTGAAAGTCTATGCATAAATTATAGACTCTTTTGCATCCGAAGCACGAGACAATGCGCGATAAGAGGCTCGTTTTGCAAGCAAACGCAAACCAAACGCAATATATCAAATGCGAAACCTCGGTAGAATTATTGGATTTGATATCGAGTCCCCGAAACGTGAATCTCATTTATCTTCGTTTTGTTTGATAACTTTAATGTGAGCTAAATCTTCCTTTATCTATGGAATGTGTTACGAAGAGTTACATAAACAGTTCTATTGATAAACCACTCTGCATAAATGCTCAAGTGCATCCGACAAGAAATTCTCCTTATGTAGTTATTATAAATTTTTTTTTTCACACATGTCTGTTTAATAACTTTAATAAGCAAAGAACGACGACTGTAAAAAAATCCTTTACATGTTGCGGAGATACAAGAGTTATATAAGTAATTTTATTAATAAACAACTCTGTACAAACGCTCAAATTCAATAAACAATTCTCTTTACAGAGTGTGCAATCATTATAAAGTTGTTTTTTTATCCGTTTTGCATTTTACGTTGCATTTGTACTCATCTGTTTCTCGTTTACCAACCTATGCGTGTACTTATCTTGTTCGATTGCAAAATCAGGCGGAGCTCTGAACAAATAAAGATATAAATGTTCGGAGAGGAGAAAAAGGAGAAGCTCTCACCTTTATTTTGCGGTGGTGTTCTCCGCATTTCACAGGGGGCTCCACTGTTCTCAGCAACGTGCGATGCAACGGCTGCGACACTTCCTGCTGCGCGTTGCTGCTGTTGCTGTTGGCACTGCGCGTTATTATGTTGCTGGTAGATCTGTTGTTGTTGTTGTTGTTGTTGTTGCTGCTGTTGCTGCTGCTGTTGATCCTGTTCGCTCGACGGCGGCGCTGTCGCTCCGCCCCTTTCAGCAGGAGAACACGGATTGTCAGGACCGGTTGTTACACTCTCGTCGGATGAACCAGCAGCGCCTGTAACGTCTGTTCCTACGAATGAGTTCCTAGAAAGAAAGTCTTCGAGTCGAGCTTTTCGGGTCGGATCTTTTCCGCGGAACAGCCCCGCGAGCAATCATGCGATCTTACGGCCGATTTATTGCGTACGCCTTTTCGGTACAACACAATGGCGCATCGAATGGAAAGGTTAGAGAACCTTTTGTAACCGAGCCTCGTACACGACGATATTTTGATGCGATATGTATCTCGATCGAATTTTCGGCCGCTGATTGCGTCTCTCATGAGTGCGTCTTTCCTCGGCGATTTAACAAAGATCCTTTGCGTGAATTCAATCCCCGACGAGGACACCACCTTGTACGTAATGTAATAACTGTCGGTATCATTATTGCGTGACTTGTCAATCTCGCATGGAAACAGATTTTTTTCTGCGGCTCCTCGATTACTTCAAATTTTTTTGTTTTGTTTTTAATTTTTTAAATCTTTTGTATTTAATTCGTGGAATTCTGCGATCGATTAACGATAATTAACGATGGGATAACGCACCGGATGAAATTTCAATTGCGTATAATTCGGCTGCATTTTGTACAGACATTTCGCGAAACGCGTTCGATAATTGCCTCGGCGATGCTTTTTCGATGAAAATCCGTCTCGTTTATTTTCGTCCGAAATAGTTAGTGTGTGCATCGATGATGAAACTTCGGCGATGTTACGGCTGCTCCTTGTCCTCGCACATCCGGTCGATGTTGCGATATTCGATCACTCTCCCCTTCCCCCCCTCCCCCCGTGCCCCGCCGGTGGCCGTAAAGCCGACAACGATAGTGCCAGGCGGAACTTTCTTTGATTCTCGCGAGAACTAACGAGGGGATTGTTACGCTAACGCGGGTGGAACTGCGGGATTCGATTTAAAGGCATGCACGGCGACATCTAACGGTACGTCAGAGAAAGACCGTACATTTAAGCAAGTCCTCTTCGTATAATGTATGTATATGCGAACACGGTCTCCCGCAAACTGGTGGCCATATATAGTATCTCCGGATGGGCATTTCTGCGCGCGCATGTGACACGAGCGAAAACAATTTCAGCAAAGTGCTTATTTCGCGGAAAAGAAGCCCGCTTGCAAGTAACCCTTTATGTTTCCGTGGAATAATACGAAAGGAGGAAGTGAACAATGGGACATATAAAAAAATAAAACGACAGAAAAAAGAATTAAACAATTATTTAGACGCAACATGCTCTTTTTATGCAGTTCATCACAAATATTTAGTGGAAATTAAAATAATCCTGTTTATTGCAAAGATAAAAAAAATTTAAGATAAAGAACCTTATACTCCTTTGATATATTTTAATTTTCTTTTTCCCATTCAAACCCACACGCGTTAAAAATTTAGCATTTACGGCATTCCGCGTATAATTTTTTTTTTCCGAGAAGTTCTTTCTGCTGAGATCATTTTCGATAACATTGCAGCGTGTTTCCATCCGGAGACACCGTTCTCAGATCGTGCGACAAATCTCACGCGCATATCCAAGGACCTACATTATTACCGACCACATGACTGAGTTCGACGCAGCAGAAATTCCTCTCTTCTCGCGCAAACTTAAATGTTTGTTAATTTTTATACGCAAAAAAACTTATATAAGCTCAAAACAAGCATCCGCAATTTATGAATAATAAAGTATATTTAATGTACAATAAGATTCTTCGTAGAGTTGCCTTATTCTGTTGCTCTTATTGATTCAATAAGTTTGCTACCGCGAGCAATTGACAAAAATCCAATTACTGTTTTATAAGATGATAAAATCTTTTGTATTTTAAATTTTGAAGTTTCTCGTGCTCTTTCCGTAAGAGACAAGGTATCTCCGATGCGACGAAATGTACGGAACCGGTGTTACTGCACATGCGTTGCGATCTAAGAACATTGCATTCACAGTTTCGACCACCGCCTTTCTTTACTCCTTTTCATTGCGATATCGAGAATCAGGAGCCGCGCTCTTGTCTCACGCCAAATTTACGCGCAAACGGTAACTTGAAATAAAAAAGAAACATTGTGTCAAAGTTGTGTATAATTTTGCTCTTGCTGAGATTAGATGACAACAAGAGAGAGTTATTGACAATCGTAACCAAGATAGTATATGCAATAAAAAGTTAAATTTCTTTTTTAATCAGTATGAAAAAAACCTCAGACAAGTCTTTGTACATTTATTACAATCACATGAATGGGATATTGTAATTATTATAATTATTGCAGTCAGAAACGAGAATTGTAAAACTGTAACGTAATAAAATCAAATGTAATAAGTGTCGGATATGTGTTTTAATTAAAGAAATAGAAAAAGGAAAAAAGAAAAGGAGAAAAAAAGAAAAAATTGAGATGACATTACAGGATGAGATTCTGATTCCGCGCATGCGCATTTCTAATACAGGCTTCACTACTCACAAACCAACTCAAACGTGAATGACAACAGAGTTGCGCTATTGGGTGTACATGTCTACACTACAAGAGATAATCACGCACCGAAATCATGTGGCACGTGTCATCGATGCGAGAGACATACTATATATATATATATATACATATATCGCGCGAGAAAAGCGCGCGCGACTTTCCAGCGGGAAAGTAGCGCCGCGAACCGCAACCACCGTCAACTATGTACTGTAATAAGCTTCACGTTTTCACTTCGCTTTGCGTTTGTTTGTTAGCACATTCGCAAATTCTCTACACATGGTGGTGGTTCCAGATACATTTTTTCATCCATTTCTTTAATTTTTCTTCCTCACCTGATATCATTTCCTGAGATGACATTTGCAGAAGTAGCGCGAGCTGTTGTCGTTCCGACATCCGCGACGAATAACCGCGGAAACGACTTGTACCGCCTGCGGGCATTCCGTCTTCATAACTCATGTAACTCGTGGCATGGAAAATGTGCTTGTGGACATCGAACGTGGACGACGAGCATGTAGGCCGTCACGCGTCACGGCCAGCAACGGATGTTGTTCTGCGCGCTCGACGCCAAAAAATCCGCGCGCCAACAGCAGGCCAAAGTTAACCTTAAAAGTGCGCGCGGGATCGAGTTCACGCCATTTTGAGCGCGATTGAGCTCGTTCGCGCGAACAACAGCGAACAATCGACGTTGACGCGAGTTGACACAACAACAACAAATGACAACACGCACAACACAACACACACACAACGCGCGCGCGCGCACACACACACACGCAACGCGCAGCTCTACGCCGCGACGGACGAGAACGCGCGATGTTCTCGCGTGCGACACGCGCGCGCGGTTAGGATTTTTTTGCGCGTCGCGCGCGACTCACGGGACCGTCGCTCCCGTTCCAGTCGGCGACGATTTGATTTCGGGACGCGACATTTGATGACGGAAACTCTCTGCGCTTTGAAAACGAGATTCGCGACAACGCGATTCCGGGACACTGCGCGCAATATGACGCAACATACAAACGATACGTAATCCGAGTGTCTGATATCCGTTGGCTCACCTGCGTAGCGCGTTTACGCGGGAACATTCGAATATTCGCCGAGTCGGACGCTACAGTGGCGCGCTAAGTCAATGTTTAAACAGACGTTTACGTGATGACTAATTACATTCCACCTATATTTTATTCAAGTACCACACATAAAACATTCCGTTTCTTTGTTGCAACAACTATATTGAATTGCCAGAAGTAAAAAGTTTATACAAATTTACACGCGCACTTTACATTGAAATAAAATTTATTGAAGTATTTTTCGCTTTGTACGCGTTAGTGCAATGGTGGCTTTTTTTTAAATAAATAGAGACGGATCTTCTTTTGTGACAAATTGAACATAATTGAACATATTTCATCGTGTGATATTTGATATGTAATATAAGATTTGAGATATACTTCTTGGAACAAGAGTCTGAGAGAGTGCCAGCAATGTTTCTTTACTTCGCACGCGATGGTCTTTTTTAAGAACCTTCTTTTGGTGACAAAATTGAACATATTTCATCGTGTAATATCTAAACAATAATTTCTATTGCAGCATGAAAATACCGACTGTCACTCCTGACTGTGGTCAGTGTTGAACTTTTTATCGACTGTGATGCTTTGAGTAGAGTTTACGGTATAGACTACAGAGGGCGTGATGAAAATCGATTTTTCTCGACAGCGATATCTCGTAATACATAATTCCGCGATTAAGCGGTGGTTCGACAATATATCGCAGATCTATGACATATCCTTTATAAGACGACACGGTGTTACATGGAACGGTTTTAATGGTAAAAATATCTTCATTTTCTGGTAAAGTATGACTCAAGTTCAAGCTAATTCAATTGTGCGCATGTGTGTGATAATTTTGCAGTTCACGAGTCGAGTGAGGACAGAATAAGTAAAATTAATTATATTAGCATATAAATCAACGAAAATTCAAAGAGTGTGAGAATCTCAACACGGCCAATTTATCGTTAAGGCGCGATGCTCGTAGCACTCATAATCTGGTGGAATATAATTAGGAGCTCGCCGAGGAATATAACAAGACAGGGAAGGATAACATTATCGTCATTAACCGCATCCCGCTGATACTCGCACGGATAACAAGTAATATGTGTGTGCGTATATATATATATATATATATATAATATATAAACCGAATGTTTTGCTGAGAAAAGATAAATGAGGCCAGATACATCGACGTGCTTCTCTTGTTCTACTTCTCTCTTGCTTTCTGATTACCTTGCGGGTGCGCATAAGCGCAAAGGGGTGTGTCACCTCATCATCAATTACAAAAATATTTCAAAAAAACTGTAGAGATTTATTAATCAGGTTTATTCGTATAAAAATTAATATATTGAATCGAATTAACTTTCCTAGGAATTCGCTCGACTGTTAAACCTGCTGGGATTTCGCGTTAAAAGCAAGACTTCCAAGTCTCTCGAGCTAAGCAAGTTTATACAGATGTGTGCATAATTTGTCGTATGTGCAATACTTACGCCTCGGAATAACGGAAAATTTATAGCGCAGCGCTCGTAAGCACTTGTAGCGCGCGTCGCTGTAAAACGCGAAATGCGATGCGCCAGTCGGGCGTTAGTTTCATGAATGTTTCATTGGCGCGCACAATGTTTATAACTGTGTATCTTCCTCACGGAATCCCTTGAACGTGCAACATTCGTAACTGCGCGCGTGTGTATATATGCGCGTATTGCCTTATTGCCCGCGTTGCGCGCAGCACACTCGATGAAAATTTACGATTTGCCACGCCGTCGTATTTTACGGCCGTGACTTTTTCGCACAGGGAACAGAGAGAACACAGACCCCAGTGACACTTTCCGATCTCCGTCTTTACCTCATTACAGGTGTTTCCCGTGGCTGATTTCCCGTTACGAAATGACACGGTGCGTCGCGTTTTGTGGCCGCTCGCGCGGAGAATTTTTCGAGAAAGCGCGAAGAAAGAGACGATGACAATGACGAGCAGCACCCAAATAAGCGCACACGCTTCGAAAACGGAACGCTCGTCGGCATTATGGATTAGCAACAATAAACGGTATGTACTGATATGGAAAAGCAAACTGCGCGTGTCGCGTTTATTTCGCCGTTGTACGGCTCGTTGACTTTGCGCGACGGGTTTTGAAGCTCCGATTCGATAAATAAAATCGTGGAGAACCAGTTATCGAAGGCAATTCAAGTAGTTCTCCCTCGCGCGATTGACGAAATAAAAAATTCCTTCATTTAGGAAAAATAAAAATATTAATGTATATCGTAAGATTTGTATTTTTTACATAGCTTTGAGCCGCTTGTAACTAAACTCGTAAACCTGGAGTTTACTCCAGGATTTGGATACAAAAGATATGGGAAGCGAACCAAGGCTATTAGGTCGTTCACGACGATATGCCTGGAATGCAAGAAACGAATAGCCGGCCCTAGGCCGGTACCTGAACGCCGACGAACACCGAAGTTACGATGAAGAAAAGCACAAACGCAGAACGCGCTCCATGTATCCACCGGAGAAGAAACTCCTTCGGATCGTTCTTCACGCCGTCTTTTCCGCGTCTATCTGCTCTCTGCGTAGAGAATGTCTTTCTTCCTTTTGCGGTGCGATAAACGAAGGCGGGATTTTTAGACGCGGTTGAATTGCGGTAAGAATAAATGACGTTTGAAAATCGTCGAAAAATCTGATTTCACTTGTGAACTAATCTTCTCTGAAAATGTTGAGTGATAAAAATAGAATAGTTATAAAAAAAAGTCGTAATTATTATAATTCAACAATTTTATCACAGAATATAACGAGGAGTAATTTTACCTTAATTTTCTCTTTAAATGTGGCGAGGAAAAAAACATAATTTTAGAGAGAAGGCCGAAAGAAATCAGAACGCTCGTTGAACACATTGCGAAATCAGAAAAAAATACGTCTATATATAGCCTGAGAACTGTTTACGCGATCTTTCCGCTTATATTCGTCATATTATCGACTGATAATTGACTTCGGAACGAAATAACACGGTGGAGGCACAAGTGCGCTACGCTATAGCACACATGCGTATACATGTACATGAGAGGAATGGTCTGAAATCAAAGCGTAATGAGCTGAACGGTACAGCGTATTAAAACTGCGAGCGGAGAAAAATACGTTTTCCATTAGCGCTCATTGAGATCTCGGGGTGGCCGTGCGCGCAAGTATTGTGCCCGTTGACTATAATACCCGTGTGTGTCTGTGTGTCGATGGCCTGCATTAAATAGAGATGCTTGTCCCGCCGCCGACCGGCCCGCAAAGTTATCTGACCACGAACTCGCAGGAGTTAACTCGGTACCGTCGGCTGGCTACCTACTGGAGAGAATAACATTTGTTTGAAATTGTAACGGCGTTTACAGCCGTGTAGAATGCCATAAACCGCAGCTGTTATTACCCGTCGCGCGGCGATCGACCGAGTATTAGCCTGATTTTGGCGATTTCTCACACACGCGAGAAAGAAACTCTCAATGACGCTTGTAAAACGAGTCTGTTTAGAGAGTTTTTGCGCTCATCTAAATCGCTTTGGCATATCGAACTGAAATGATTGAGTACAATAAATTGGGAGTAATATGGAAATCTATTATATACAATATAATTGTGTGTGCGTCTGGATTAACGAACAAGAAATGTGTTACAAGTAAGAAATATTCAATTGCTTTTATAAAATGTTAAATGTAAATTATCTAAAATCCATTTCAGAATCTATCATATCGTGCGACGAAGAAACGAAGTTAAAGAAGAAGAAGAAAAGAAAACAGAAGACAGTATGATGAAGAAAGAAGTGGGAGCATGGGCCCCGTTGTGGCCGCTTTTCCGTTCCTCTTGCTGCTCCCGTCCTGAAAGCCCGACTACCAGGAGTCCGTTCAGTCTTGCCTCAGTCATCCACACGCAAACGTAGACGCGACGCACTGTGGAGGAGGGCACCGTGCTATTTCTTGTTTACGTCCTTTCAATATCGTCGTCACGCAACCCTCTGTGTGCAACGCCTAACAATCACGCTCTCGTTCTTGACGGTGACAGACACGCACATACATACCATTTACAATCACAAGTGAAGCAGAAAATCTACCCATCTGATAATGCACGGCAATCGCAGGGTAATTCTCATCTTCTGCACGATGATGAATTGCGCGGTGAGTTGACGAGTTACATTTCTTGGTCGTGATACGTCCGTGCGAGTGTCTTTTGAATTTTAGCGCGAGTCGCATCGTTTCACTGGAGATATAAAGAACGAGCACCGAGACTCGTTTGATAACCCGTGTACTGTATAGATATACATATATAAAAATAGCACATACATAATTTTTCAACTTTATTACATATGTGTGCTCGTCTTCCGATAAAAAATTGATTAACAAACAAAGTCAATCGTGTATATATTAAATATCATATTAAACACAGAAAGTTTTTAAAAGATTATATCACTTTTTTAAGTTACTTTAATTTTTTTTTACTCTCTTTTTTTTTTAGTGTAATACAACTTTCTTTCTTCTTACCGCGACGCATAAAGAAGCTTTTTTCTGCCCATATTAATCGAGAGAGTTCGAACGACCCGCCATTATTATTCCTGTACGCATCAACCTGCAGGATGCCGAACCGTTGTAGATTATTAGACATTCCACTAACGAACGCGAAGCTGAATCTCTTTCTCATGCTGATAAAGATGAGAGCTGCGCTCTCTTCATTAAGTCAAAATCTTCTTCTAACAAGCGGCTCTCTATTATTACCGGGATAAGATGAATATAAAAAAAATTTTCCAGGAAGCTCAATTTCTTAAGAAATTCCGACCGTGTGTCAATATTGAATAATTTCGTGTGCTTAGGGTCCCATCAATCCAATTATTCTTGCGGACGAGACAAACGTTAATCCTATTGGCGCTCATATACGCTCGCTACGCACGTAGAATCATAATAATTCTTACTCGATGTCATAGGTCGTTGGACTCTGACACGTCAGCCGACACCGTCGAGGTGTCGCTCGTTGAATATTATATGAGCGACGCTAAAGAGGATTCCGGAGTGTCGACAGAGGAGACCGCTCTAGCCTTTTTTAAATTATCACACCCGAGCCCTTCTTAAGAAGAAGTAAATAGTTTAAGAGCATATGCGCTAAGTGCACGCGAGCGAAGTATATAACATCGTTACTTTAATGTACCTTTGAGACAGGAGATGTAAATAATTAAAGGCACGCAAATAGCCATATAATTATCTTATTAGGACAGCGTCCTCCACGTTGAATAAAAAAAAAAATCGTCCAGGACATATCTTTATAAATAAGAGATTAACGAAATGTACACATATGGTTATAGCCTCCTGCGAAACTAAGTCGTTTAAATTTAATCGATCGATTTGTACGATCTGCTGCAAACTTTTACTTAAGTGCTTTTATTTGGCTTTTGCAACGTCGGGACGAATTGCAAAAGCCAAAAAAAAGTGCAATCGTTAACCAGTTAAAAGTGCAAGCGTTTCCGACACGCTACATTTGATGATATATTTTTATCACACGCATCGCTCGTTGCTAATTCAATTTACCGCGCGAAACAGCGAATTAAACATCAACCGTGTGTTCGTTTTACATTGCGTAAATTTTCAACACACTGTTGCGCGAAACTGTATCAAGTTGGAACGGGCAAGTCTACAGATCTTCATTAGTGTTCCCTCCATCATCAGGTTTATTAACGAAGAGCGAATACCTATTGTTTTCGTGAACAAGACCGGCAGAGAAATAGACCAGTCACGATCTCAGAAATAGACATTCGCTGGCAACCGACCCGAGAGCTTCGATATCTCGTTCTCTCTCCGCTTCCTTCTAATCAGCATGCAGCGGTAGTTGCAATCCCATCTGCAACGATGCAGATGAACATTGGCTCGTTTCTTTCTTTCTTTCTTTCTTTCTTTCTTTTCCTCCGCACGGAACGTCGTCTTTTGCGTCATCTTTTTTATATATATCGCGGTCGCACCGTCTATTATCGCGAATAACTTCATCCCGTGTAGTCCGAGTGGTTTCGAGAGCGAGTGAGTTCGCTCCATTACAAATCGTCGGAAGATATATTTGCTCGGACGTTATCAGAACGTATCTATCGGGAATGCGAGCGAATGACGAGCGAAACAGTTTCGCGAACAAAAAGTTTACGCGGGGATATCGGGGAACAAGTTCCTCGTCTCGAAGCGGAGAACTCTTCTTCGTTCTCTTCCTCGGAACGGTCTCGGCGTATATCCCACGGGATAATTGCAACCGCGATCGATGTTTCCGCGCAATGCGCGGAGACTATCATCACGTGTCAAGTTTGCGCGATAATTATTTTCGCGTCATTGATTAGGAGTTTTCCAACTCGCCTCTTCCCGCACGGCGAGGGAGAGAACGCGCTAATGATCGCCGGGTGGTCCCGTCGAGAAAATTGAAGGCTTCCGCGCGGCGCGTTATTATCTGAAATCAATAGTGTTCGATACCACGATGCTTGATTGACGATTGCGAAGAACACGCGCGTTCTATGTTTTATGTAATGCTTTCAGAAATGAACGTCCTCGGCTCAAATTATCGCCGTGGCAAAAGATAGTAATCTGTAGACGAAACATACATAAGACATGAGTTTGTATAAATGAAAACAGTACAACTAAATGTTATCTATGAAATATCGATCGGTTTTAATGCGACGTTTTATATTCGAAGAATGACGTAAATATCGCACACGATCTTCGAAACGTGACGATCGGAAATAGTGTATTGTATCTATCTGTGTTTCACGCGTTCCGAGCGTAGAAACCACCGCCGTGACCAACGATACGGAGCGTGCTCGTAAATCTTATCACACATGTAGAACGTACCTACGTTACACACATTTACACACACACGTACCTATATCTCTCGATCATGTGTCGCGTCGCACGTGCGACAGAGAATTCGCATTTAAAGAGAAATGCGGCGTTAAAATTGCGATCATATTCCCATTTGAATTCGCATTTATTTTCTCGGACGCGATCGTGGAGAGTTCGTGTTTCGCAATTTATATGCTTCACGTTCTTTAAATGTGAAGTGCAACAGTGAATTTAATCCGAAGAATCGCGCGGCGATGCGATTACGCGGCGGCGTGTATGTTTCTCTCTTCGGAACGATCATCGCTGATGCTCCATCCCGCGTTTAAATTGGCTCGGCTTGTTAGGTGTAATTAAGAGCGCCGAGAGGCGTTTGTGTGTGTGTGTTGCACGCAGCGTTGCGTGCAACGCTCGATTAACCCTCTCCGAGAAGGTGGATTAATTCCCTTTTTTTCTTCTTCTTCTTTTTAATATCTCACGTACATGCGTGACCGTGTAGCCGCGCGCACATTGGAATTACCGCGAAAGGAAGTGTGCATATTCCGCGATAATGTTTGAAAAATGCGGCGGGTAACACGCGGTAACATTCCGTAGATTAAAAATGAGAAGAGTTACACGCTTGAATGGGAAATTTAAGCGCGACAAGCGCGCAGTCGCGTGTGCGATTCTTTTTTTTTTTTTTTTTTTTTTTTTAAATAGCCCGTATGTAAGATTTGTTGATAAATTGTTGCAGAAAGTTGTACTGAACAAATCGACTGTCTTTTGTTGTTCTCGAAACCAAGTCGTTAGTTAAACGAAACAATTGAACAATTGAAATCGTGCCTCGCTACACTTAAGAGCACGTGTGTTTTTTTTTTAAATGTCTTAATCAGTTAAATCCACGTCTTTTCAATCACTGCGCGCCGCCTAACTGAAGTGTACAGTACGCTAACGGTGCATACGTGCGCAACGGATGTCATGTCATCTTGCGGTGCTCAAAGTGTGCAGCCGCGAATTTACTGCGTGCGATTCTGTTTCCATTTCCACCGCGCGGATACCAAAGCAAACTGGCAACGCAACCGGTGTTTTGCGTTTCCCGCAGCCGCGACAATCATTTTCACGTTGAGAGAAGGAAGCGATATGCGAACAATACCCTTCCAAGATTATAAACTATTGTACATATTTATGCGTTTTTTGTTTAGATTACAAATGATTATAGTTTTAATTGCATTATTCTAGAAGAAAAGTTCTTAAAAACTTTTATAAGATCTGTCGTGATGTAGTAAGTTCTAGTAGCGTAAGTTTCTCGAACTTTGTTCTCTGCATGTGTGGTTTGAGGAGCTACTTTAAATATCTCTTAAAAAAAGTGCAACGGCCGGATAGTAAAACTCTCATTCGTCGATGTAACAACACGAAAAACGGTTCATTCTGATTTCTCTGACATACCAACTGTCATGCTGTTCGCCTGCGAGTGCACCTGGTGGTGGTGGTGGTGGATGTGCGCAAAAGTGCACGGGCATTGTTTGCAGATCGTGGGAAACCGAGACGCGATTAGGACGAGGGAGATAGGCGGGATGGGAGGGAGAAAACAGACGTAAGTACGTGACGTACGTACTCAGCGAACACCCACTCTCCACGGGGCTAACGTGCGCGTAGAAGAATAACCGCGGAAGTAGGTATGGGCTTCTTGTGGATGATTATAAGAACGCGCAAGTAAGGCGTCCGCCGTAAAAAACGCCGCGACGCGCATGAAGTGCTTCGACCTTGACGTCCGATGCACCTAATTGTACATATGATGTGCGTGACGACGTTCGAAAAATAAAAATCGCGTTTGCCAATGTGATGAAGATCACGCGTTAACTCGATATGATATTTTAATTACGCAATATCGATTGTTAAAAGTGTCAACAAAGACTAGCTCAAAAATTTCAAGCACATGTCTCATCAAAACTAGGTCACTCGGAGAAACAGAGAAAGAGAGAGAGAGAGAGAGAGAGACGACAACTCATTCTCTTCGACCTTTTTGCAGAAACTGATCTCGCCCTCGGCTACTTCAACGTACTTGAAACTCGGCGACGAGTGTAATCGAGACCGGGACTGCGAGGTCGACATTGCCAACAGCCATTGTTACTTGGGTTACTGCCGATGTCAGCCCTTCTTCGCCGGCTACAATGAGACTCATTGTCTCGAATGTGAGTTAGCTTAAGCGCGCTCTTATCTCCTCCTCGAACATGATTTTTTACCCTTCTGTACGTACAGATGCTCTTGAAACGTGCCCTTTTTTTGCAAAATTTTTAAAGATTCTGTAACTTCTACAGAAAATCCAATATTCATGAAGTTATACGCTGATATCTTCTAATATTGATGTTCTAATGTCAAATTCATGTAGCGACTCTCTTGGGCAATGATTGTTTCGTGAAGGAACAATGCTCTTTGAAAGTGGCGCACAGCAGCTGCCTCGAGGGTGTATGCAAATGCGAGGACGGATACCTGCAATTCCGGAGGCATACTTGTCTAGGACGTAAGTGTATCAACTACCATTGATTAGACACACACGGGAAAAAAGTTTTGCCGGAATAGCAAGAAGATTAGTTACTGCATTAGTTATTGCACGACCAGCAAGAAAAACTTGCTACTGAAACTTACTGAAATTTTTTGTTTCGCAAAAAAAGTATTTTATTGGCCATGTAATAGCAAAATTATTTTCTTCTGTGCACTTGTACATCGTAACGTGTTCCACTTGAATTATAATAAATTAAATTCTAATGCACGCGAATAAAAAAAAAGATACATCGAAATTATTTTAATTCTCAGCGGCGAAACTCGGCGAGGTGTGCTACGAACACGCTCACTGTCGCCTCTGGGATCTCAAGTCGCATTGCGATTTTCTCATTCCGGATTTGTTCGGTCGCTGCCAATGCACCGCGCCGATGCGTCGCGAAGGCGACGTATGTCGACCCGACAACCTCGTGAGACCCGCGCTTCCGGGATACTTGCCGCTGCATACAGAATCGATAATAGAGGACGCCAATGAGAACGACCGCGACAAGGAAGTTGTCACCGAGGGACAAAAGGAAACGAATCAAGAGGAGCAAGACACAGGTATATCGAGATCATTTCCAACCGGAGTAATTTTTTAAAATAGAGATTCTCGTTGACGAGAGCACGTGATTTTTTCTTCACGTAAGATTTTTTCCCACCAAGGGACGGGAAACTGTATTCGGTCTGCGTCATTGCGTTCGTTTATTTCGCGCGTTTCTTAACCGGTAATCAGATTTTCTGCGCGTACACGAACAACGGGAATTCATGAGATCGAGCGATTTATATATTCCGCGTGCAACGCGCTCGAGCGGATTAACGAGATAAAGGAATTCGTACTCTTAATTAACACGCGATTATTAGCGAAACACACGAGTGGCATTTCTCCGTAAACGCAGACGCGCGAAGATAACACTGTTTATCATCCGCATATGTTGGTATATCGCAACTTCACAAAGCTCGCACGTTAAGAACTTCATCATCGTCTTGAAATATTTTCGAAACGCTGCTCAAATAATTAAAAAAAAATAGTGTTTTGATTATTATTTTGGCTTATCAGTGAGTGATATTTTTTCAATGTTTTATCTATTTAAATAGGCGTGCAGATATCTTGGCTGAAAAACGCAACAATGCTCTTATCAACGGAAGCGCCCAGTCAACTGATACCGGTGAATCTGGTGACCAGGCCGTCCCTGAGCGTCAGACCGGGATCTGATCGTCCCGGGCCGCACGAGCTCCCTGACGATGACGACGCTGTTATTATCGACGCAGAAGTCACCGAACCCTCTATTACAACTACGTCGATTGGTAAGATATTTATATTTTACAAGATATTTGAATATAGATATTTGGTGTTGCAACTAAATTTTATTTTATTTGCTTTTCAGCGCCGATAAAAACTGATCGTCACGAGAGCACGATAATGACGGCCGTCAGCTTGGGATTATCTTGCATCGCCGATTTGGAGTGCCGTATGGCCGATCCGTTGTCGCGGTGCATCGGCGGTGTGTGCGATTGCGTCGCGTCCGCGGCGAACGGCACGTGCAATGCGCGACGAACCGGCTGCGCGCCGGGCACGTTCCAGTGCCGATCGTCCGGAAGCTGCATCAGCTGGTTCTTCGTGTGCGACGGCCGCGCCGACTGCGCCGACGGCTCCGACGAGGAATGCACCGGTTCTCGCTGTCCGGTACAGGCGTTCAGATGCAAGGAGAACGACGTTTGCATATCGAGGTCCGGGCTGTGCGACGGCAACCTTGACTGCCCTCACGGCGAGGACGAGATCGGATGCAACAATCGGCGAAGTCGGTTTTTTCTCAGACTTCTTTCGCGTATTTTCAAATCGCGTATATATTTACTCTAAAATATTTCACATTTTTTTACAATATTACGAATATATCGTTACAATGAAAGTTTTCTAATGTCACTGATTTCTCAACACGTCATTGAACATTTGTCATAATTATCACGCCTGTCTCTCTTCCGAGACAACAAACGTTTTCACTTCCCGCTTTCTACTTTCGCGTCATTTTAAATCATCGCGTAAAATTTTCTCCCGAATTGCTTGCCTCCAGAATGTCCCGAGGGCGCGTTCAGGTGCAACAACGGTCAGTGTCTGCCAGCGTACGAATTTTGCAACGCGGTGGTGTCCTGCAGAGACGGCAGCGACGAGCCCAGGGGCGCGTGCAGGACACGCAATCGCGGCCGAGTCTCCGCGAGATTCTGTCCGTTCAGGTGCGACAACGGCAGGTGTCGTTCCGACGCGATAACCTGCAGCGGTCGAGACGGATGCGGAGACGGTTCTGATGAGAAGCACTGTAGCATCTGCAGTAAGTATCTATTTTGAGGAAAAACTTTTACGACGTAACGCGCAAAAAACTGTAAGTGCACTTTCACAAAATCTTATCCTCGCGTAAGTAAAACTTTATTGACAATCACGGCCTGCGAGGACTTTGTTTTGGATGTTTTTTTTCTTTTCGAACAAATAAGAGGTAACATTTTTTGCCGTGATTTTTATTCCCGATTATTACACGGATTTGCGTTGGGATTATAACGTTCAAACAAAAAAGAAAGACATTTTTTGCGAGTCGATACAGCGCCTACATTTAGAGCGTCGTTTAAATCTGCGCATATTTCGCTTCGTAGCTTTCTAACAGGCAGCAGTTATGCGCGGGCGTAATTAGAAACGGGATGCATCGATTATGTCGGTATCTTCCGCAATAATCTCTACACGTATCCGGAAGAATATAGTGAGAAATGAATTAATCATAAACAAGCGCGCCCGTATCTCGAGAAACGAGAATTCACGCGCGCAATTCAGAGAGCGCGACTTATCTTTCATTTTGTTATCAAAACGCAGGTGAATCTGCATGTTATATATAAAAGCTTGCATTTTCGAAAAAAAAAAAACAATATAAAAGAGTAGAATATTTACAATTTTATAGTTGAACGTGCTGAGCAATTATAATAATAATTCACTTCAGTGACTTTCTCTCTATCGCTTTTATGTTGTCCAGAATAGACGTGTTATGTTGTTGTTAGCAACGGCACGACGTTACGGCAGGACGTACGTCCTGACAAAAGAGTTTCTCAGAGATAATATCTTATCTCTTATTTCTCACAACCGTTTTAATATAAAAGTACGGAAGGCCAAGCAAAGCGAAGAAGCGAAGAAAAAAAAACGACGCAAGAATAAAATTTTGTGCAAAACTCGAAACAAAAAAAAGTCACTAACTATTGCAGAATGCAGCGCGAATGTCTAAATTTCATCCGATATCGTCATTGTGTCGCATCGAAATGGGAAAAGGAACGAAGTGTAAATAGATCACCACCAACTGGCTCGTCGATGATTTGGCAGTGCTCGAGGATCAAGTGGACGAATGTAAAAGTAAGGCGTGACCAAAGATTATTGAGCCGCCCGTGTCGTGGCCGACACCGGCTTTCTACACTTCGCAATTTCGAGGCCGAAAAGACTGATTTTTCTCGGGCTGGGTTCAGATCCAGACTTAAAAAAAAAAAAAAAAAAAAAAAGAGTACTAGTAACCGCGAGTCGTTTTCTCGAGAAAAATAATTGCGCTCATAATGAGACTTACAATTGTGCATAATGACACTGTAGACGGGGGGATAGCGTGAAAATTCCGGATTCGATATTGCAAATGTGTGACTTATATCGCAAAACGTAATAAGTTATTATTAGCAGGCGTGTACGTATATTGACACGTCGCACCTAGTACTTACGTCATATTATAGCTGTAAAAAAAAAAACACTTGTACATTAAAATTTTATATTATCAGCAAAACATAGAAGACCATGTTTCTAGAATCTCAGTGGTGCACATATTATATCATTAACGTAGATATGTAGAATTTTAGAATATTAGAATATTAGAATATTTAGAAAGAAAATAACTGAAATTTTACAAACGTCAAGAAAACATGTGTAATAATTACAAAATTATTAAAATATAATAAACTTTTAAATAAACTTTCGTATTTTGCAAACCTTTGTACTTCTGTGTGTGTCAAATGGCGTTTCAATAACCTTTATAATTCTTCTGATGTATTAAAATGTATTCAATTTAATAAATTGAAAAGTCGTTATTGTACATTGCATTATTTATTAGAAAATCATTTAATTATTGCTCCAACAGATATATCGTGCGCATATTGATTGAATATTTACGAGAGAGATGTTCAACTTGTTGTGTCGCGACGGTAAATTTGTTTTCCGCGAGCGTCTGATTGATTTTTCTTCATCGATTGATTCTTCTACACGGAAATAGGAAAAACAAAATTAGAATTTGTTTGAAACAAAAATATATCGAGACACGGTCAAGGTCGTGTCGAAAAATAGCGCTGCTACATCACGCGCTCACGCGAAGCCAGCATTCTGGAAAAGAAATTCCGTGAATTATTTTCCAAGCCTGTCGATCTAGTAAGTTTACGTAAATCGTTTTGACAAGAAATAATCTTTTCAACTACGTAATGCGCTTTATTTATTTATTCTCTACCTCTGTCTTTTTTTACGCGAAACGCAATGAGATATTATAAAAGGCGTTATAAAGAAGTGAACACATTTGCAGTTACATAACGCGTGCATTTTGCAGCATGTCACAAGTGCAAATAGCGTAAATCTTATTAGTAAGTCAATAACTAGCTCTATGCAAATACACCTATTATCTTTTATTTTGCTTTTTTTTGCGTTGTCTCATTATTTAAAATGTTTTACGGAACATACATAAAAGGTATACGTTGAAGAAAATAATCATTATAAAATACCGCAACATAAAAAAACAACAAATAAGTAATAAAAGTAAGTAATAAAATATAAAGTTTGTAATAAATTATAGTCTTATTACCCGACTTGTCGATACGGTCGGGCTGTGAGGGAAGGTAAGCATAACAGACCAATTTTAAGTCCCGACAAAGAAAAAAAAAAGAAAATCAAGTGTGTGGAGCGAGACACTTTTGGGTTTACTGACAGGTCAACGGCTCCGGCTGATTTTACTCTTATCATATGTAGATTCGCTCAACGGATTCTTTAGAGTAAAATGTTTTTTTTTAAAGACTGGACTCGCCAATTTAATAACAAATAACTTGTTCACATCTTTAACTTGCGAGGAAAAACCTCGCACGTCCTTATACGTACATCGGTCGATGTTTTCGCAGCTGATGGCGGTCCCGGATAATTTCGCGACTGCGTATCTGTCTTTGTTCGTGCTTGTCGATAACAGTCTGCCCGCGTACTATATTTCAGAATGATGTATACATGTGTACATACATCCGCAGCATCATGTTCCGACCAATAAGCAAGTTACGCTCTGGAGAGTATTAGACAAACTCGATTAAATTTCCTCCACTTTGCAAAACCTGCTCTAAAAACATACCAATAATATTTTTTATCAAATTTCCTACAACGGAGTCTTTTACTTGTTTCACATGCTGATTGTTTATCTCAATTTTTACTTATATTATTAAGTCAGACTTTTTCAACAAATTTAAAAACAGATGACAAAACGTTTGTACGTACATACATTTGAGATTGAAAAATTTAACAAATTTCAAATACAACATAATTACGAATAATAAATGTTGTACTAATTAAATAACAGAGTGTTTAACAAACACAATGTCAAATTCGTAGCCTTCTAAAGACGGAAGTGACTTGATCGCATTTAATTTCATTAATTGTCTTTTTCCGTATATATCTTTCCGTATCAAGTTGATATCAGGGTGTCGAGTAACACGTTCAAGTCTCATTTTTCACTTTGTAATTATTCAGAACATTTTTTATCCCAGCTGTATCGAAACACATCTCGATAATAACTGATATTCAGCTGTAACAGGATTGATAAACAAAGTAGATCATTATCGAAAACGTAACTGCGCCACGGAACGCACGCGTAGATACGCAACGCACCCCGCAGCCCGCGGTGCGGAGGTAGTGGACGTCGTCGTCGTCGACGTCGTTGACGACGACGACGACGACGACGCTGTATGCGCGAATCTCCGTCAGTCGGCGACGGAGCTGCCTGGCTGCAGTGTGGGTGGCACGCGCGCGCATCGGCCCGGCCAGCCTGATTCGATTAAACTTCGACGCAGCCCTTGCGAGCTACCCCCGCAGTGAGCAGGGTGAGACCAACCTCTGCTCGAGTGGCGCCCGTTATGTCGAGAATCCTCTCGACACGCGCACGGCAGTATATCGCAACGCGGAGATAAGCTCCATCGCGAATCGCGCATACACCACGTCGCAGCAGCAACAGCAGCACCCGAGGACAAGTCGAATTGTGCCAACAACAATCAGCCGCCGCCTCCCATTCGTACGTCGCGTGTTTAAAAGGTAGCCGAAATAAATTTTCGCACAAGGTGGTTTAATTGTCACAGCTGTCTCGTGCGCGAATGTGCAAACGTGTGTGCCGATCGTCGTGTTTTTTTTGCTAAGATAGTGAAATGTACAGATCTGCGATTTTCTGTATGAGAAGTTTCGCTACTACTTGAAAGTAGTACGAGGAACAAAATCTTGTGATGTGCTAATATTATTTTGTTGAGAATTTGTATTTTTTTTTTAGAATTGAGACATTGTTGTTTACTTGTTTCGTTTGTATCCGCAAAATTTGATTTACGGAGAAACTGCAAAGATTTTGAATGCGCTAAAAACTACATTTTCGCAAACAACTTCTATTTAAGCTTATTTAAATTAAATTAAATTAAATTAAAGACAAGTTTATTTAAATTAAATTTAGATTTGCTCTCGTGAAATTTGTACGATAATTTTCTGACGTCACTTTTGCGTTATTGCTTCGCTACGTGGTTCATTCATCAGTGTATATCTGATATGCATAATTAGAATACACGCGTAATCATCCTTCCTATAGATTTCGAAGGAATTTGTCCTATCTAATCTTCTGTTTTGCGAACTCCTACATATGAATTATCTCACAAAACTATTTTTTTCCATATTATATAGAGATAATATGTAAAAAAGATATAATACTAATTTAAATATATATTATTTCTATGTGAGAGATCCCTATATATTATCTGTAGATTATCTATAGAGACTTACGTTACTTCTATACGTTATTTCTATACTTCTATACGTTATTTCTTTTTCGACTGTGGAATTTTTTCAGAAAATAGTGAGACAAAAGATAATTCTTTTTAACTCGTGCATTAATTGATTAATCTGCATTACGTAGAGTTATATTATTTCAAATAAATCGAATGACATTAAATTATCTCATACAATTTTTGTTTTATTTTATTTTATACGTGTTCTATATTTATATTTTATGATTTTTTATCGTTAATATTAGCAGTATTTGTTCGTTGTAATAATTCTAACATTATTGTAACGATGTCGCGTAATATAACGTAAGAACTACGTAATAATTACTTCGCTTTCGGATATTTTCTGTCATTGTCGGTTTTTGTTTTTCAATATAAAGTATAAAGCGAGATGATTTATCGGAGATACATTTCTCAAAATTGAAGCCCGTTTACAACTTTCCATTACGCACGATTGCTCATCCGACAAGAGAAGAACGTGCACACAAGCCTTCAATAATTTCTCTTCGCGAGAGGGGAAGGAGCCGCTGTGCTGATCGCACAGCTAAGTACCCGCCAACCGCGGCATGGTAGGAGAGCATATAGTATCAGTCGAAGCTCTTTCCCCTCTCGCGAAGTGAATTATTGAAGGCCTCTGTGTACGAGTCTATCATAGCACAAGCATACATATGCAGCATTTATCTAATCAATGTAATGCCCTACCATATATTATTCTTTAAACGACATAGAAAAAAGAATACAAAGACAGGATATCTTTTGAATTCTTTGCTTTTTGTAATTTTTTTAAAATTTCGTGTTAGATATAATTATAGTGACTGTCTGTCAGATAATTAAAAACGTGTGCACTAAAATCACGGAATTTTGAAACAAATAAAAAAGTTAGAAGAAGAATATAATGCAATATCGAATTAGATTTCTATTTAAATTAGAATTATCGCGTTCGCGTTGCTTCATAAATTATAGATAACCTTCGGATGTTTTTCGCAAAGTTATATATGCTATTTACTACATTTATATTATAACGCTGTTTCGATTAGCATAATCAGAAAGAAAAGAAAATATTGTGCGAGCGCGATGCGCACATTTTTACAATTTCAGAACGTAGCTGCAAGTAGCGACACAGATTTCGATTTCGCATCATCAGGATTCTCGCGAAATATCGCGGCTGCTCGATGATCGTCTGCTTTCGAAAAGACGAGGATTACAAAAACGAGAAAACCAGTGAGAAGGACGAATGTTCACGTCGCGGTCGACGATGTCGAGCGACAGAGCTCGTGCGCGAGATCAAGAAAATAGTTGAAACACTTTCGACGGGCCAAACGAATCGATCTCGCGATCGAACGCAACACCGAAATTACAGTCGACGCAACGAGACTCGCAGTATCATGCGGAATCACCTCTGATCTCGTCCGAGAACAACGACGACGCGACCTGACCGAGCAACATGATGTGGAAGGCAAAGTGGTCACGCTTCACTGAGTGCTTGTGCCGACGACCTGGTCTCGTTTTGATTTTGCTCCCGTGTTTGCTCGTTGTCACTCTCTATCTTGTTTCCGGCGACGACTACGAGTTCGACGCGCTGCAATATCCGTCCCTCAAGTCGTACAACGTCGTCGAAGGTGAGAGTTGTCGTTTTTGGACTATTGTCATTTTGACAATATAGCTAGTGGAGTATTTTTGTTGCGATACACAGTGGACTTACAAAAAAGAAACCATCGCGCGCGATAAATTTTATCCGGAAAAACTTCAATATCACGCGCAAAGTATCGGTCAATTTAACTATTCCGTCATATCATCGATCGTCAACTATTATTTGTACAAACTACGTAGTAGGACAATTGACGTAGCGAGAGAAGTGATGTCTTGCACTTATAAGTCTCTACTTTAAAACACTCGGGTATTTAAATATTGAATTTTGTCAACTTCGTAAAAAGCGTCGCGTTGTTGTTACGAGCGCGCTATTTTTGTTAAATCATCGATATTGCAATTTGACGACAGGTATGGTCGATGGTTATCTCGTGTGGAATCCGAAGTGTCACATGCTGTCGAAAAAACCTCTGGATCCGTCAATCAGGAAATTCGTAAAAAAGGAGAAACTGGAAAAATGCCCAAATAATCTTGTGCTCTCGCAAATTTCCAAAGACTCGAACGGCAGTGTATTTCTTTCTCTCGATCCCAATATAACGAGCAAATTTAACGACGTCGCATGCTGCTGGTCGTCCGTGGTTAGGCCTAAAGTAAACAAGCCTAAGAAAGACAACTACGACTCCGTGATATCGTAAGATTGCCATCATGATATTAATCTCAAATAATGTTATAACAAAGACAATTTTACACATCATATATTACTCAAAATAATATCATCTTCAAATAACGTTTAAAATATCATTTTAAGATATCTTGATAAAATTTTATACACAATAAGAAAAATCACGTATTGTCATAAAAGTAAATATCTTCTCTCATCTATATTTACAATTGCAAGATGCTGAGGAAACTAAAGTTTCAAGCATTTACTTACTTGATTTATATTATTTTTCATTTTTGTTTACTTACGGAGAACATTTGTCTTCCAATTCTTTTTTTTCGCTAGAGTTAAACAATGCGAAAACTTCACGGGACAAGTGGCGCTTCCGCCCAAGGTGGAAGTGGTGCACGTCTCGTGTAAATCGAGAACGAAACCCAAAGTGAAGACGAAGACGGCGAAGCTCACGACGAAAACGGTATACGAGAACGTTCACGCGATTCTGAATCCGGAGAAAGTGCTCGATCGCGTGGATCGCAATGACACTCAGCTCGGAAACTCCTCGAGGAAGCTGAGCGTGCTTGTCCTCGGTATCGACAGCGTCAGTCGGCTCAACTTCTACCGCACGATGCCGAAGACCGAGAAGTATTTGCGCGAGACCGGCTGGATCGGTTTGAAGGGCTACAACAAGATCGGCGACAACACGTTCCCGAATCTGATGGCGATTCTGACCGGTCAGACGCCGCAGCAAGCGTACTCGCGGTGCAAACCGACGGTAGCTTACAAACTCGACAATTGTCCCTTTCTCTGGTACAACTTCCGCAATGCCGGCTACGTCACGGCCTACGGTGAAGACGAAACTATTCTTAACACGTTCAACTACCTCAAAGTCGGCTTCGTCGAACCACCCACGGATTACTACCTGCGACCCTACATGCTGGCCAGCGAAAAATTGCTTAAAGTTAAAAAAAGGTAAGCTAAAAAATAGAATTGTTACGTACTTGGAGAGTTTTCATTTTGTTTGTTGATTGTACACGCGAAGATCCGTTCTCGTTATTCAGATTCAACATGAAGTACTGCACCGGTCCCGAGCTGAGCTTTCAGCGAATCTTCGATTACGCCATGAACTTCGCCCGGACTTTCATCGGTGTGCCGTACTTCGGATTTTTCTGGACAAATACGATGAGCCACGATAACATGAACGGTATCTCGTCGATGGACGCGAACATGCTGAAGAAGTTCGAGTTTATGGAACAGGAGGGAATCCTGAATGACACGATGGTGGTTTTCCTGAGCGATCACGGTATGCGTTGGGGCGAGTTTCGCAACACCTTTATCGGTTGGTACGAGGAGAGGTTGCCATACATTTACATATGGTTGCCCGAGTGGTTTCGTCGGGAGAATCCCGACGTCTGTCAAGCGCTCGCGGTGAATCAGCACCGACTCACCTCGCCATTCGACCTCTACGAGACCCTCAGAGAGATCCTCGTCGTCGGAGGTGGCGATGCGGATTCCAGTCCGGGATGTTCCACTTGCCAATCTCTTTTCGCGCCGGTTCCGAGGGAGAGGGGATGTCAGGACGCGGGAATACCTTATCACTGGTGCACCTGCACAGCTTTCAAGTCGATCGATGTCAGCGACAATATCGCTGTCGGTGGCGTGCAAAAATTTCTCGACCACGTGGAGAACATCGTGAAGGATTACAAAGACAAGAAGGGCCGACGGCTGTGCGCGCGTCTGAAGCTGAAGAAGATGTTACGGGTGGATCAGGTGATCGACTTCGGCACGGACAGTCCGTCCAGCGTCACGTACTTCTACATGATCCAAACGACGCCCGGAAACGGCAACTTCGAGGTCACCGTTCGATATTACGGCAACGGCAATTACAGCCTGTCCGACAGCGAGGTCAGCAGGATCAACCCTTACGCCACGAGTGCCAGGTGCTTGAGTCGCGGTATGAAACAGTATTGCCACTGCGTAAAATAAATGTCGTGAATATATTATATTTCCGGGTTTCATCGTGCCGGAAGCACGATGTCATCAATACGCTTTCTCAGCGTATTCTGATCGAATAAACTGGAAAGCCGTGGAAAGACGATAAAATTTGCACTCGAACAGACACACTATATTTTGAAATTTGACAAAAATAACATTACATTTTCCGGTCTCTCTAGTAATAATAGTTATAATAATAATAACAACAATAACATACTTAATTTTTTCGGTGAGAAAAAATTGTAGAACGAAGAGACGCGCAGCAACCTTGATCCGTTACGGTCGAGAGAGAATTTGACAATATCACGTACGCGGACAATAAGTATGGTCACTCTTCGACCGCAACGAGAGGACTTACAGTCACTCTCTCCGTACTTGAGAAGAAATTAGTTTTTTTTTTTTTTCTTTTTTTCAAGAAGAGAGAGGAACGTGTTAAACCAAATACGTAGCGATGAAGAATAACGCGAACTATAACGCTGTACATATTTTAAGTAACTTTTACGAAACTAACAACAAAACTTTTTCTATGTGTTCGCGACTGGGTTCCGCAACGATCATTAAATATTTCTTATTTAATTGTTCTATTAATAATACAACGTGTATTATGCGGATCTAACTCCCGGCTTCTATGAATTGTACACGTAAACACGTACGCGATATACGTAGCTTGTATACCGATATGCTTGGCACATATCAAACATAAAAGTTGACTGCCTCATCTCAAGGAACTAGGGACCTGAGTGGATATATATATATACATATATATGTACATATTATATACGTGGACATATCTTTATTTCCAAGAACGTATAGATAAGACCGTGTCGTTTGCATGTAAGTAATAAGCAATTCAAGTTAGTCCGATATCGATAAAAAGAAAATGAGGTTACCGGTGCTTTTATCAATTAAAAAAACAAAAAATCGTCGTTGTGGGAAAATAGAAACAAAAACGTCAGCTAAATGCCAAAAATTTCAAGTTACGATAAAAATAAAAAAATTGTTTAAAGATTTACACTATATTTAAGAGAGAGATTAAAGTATTGAATTAATAAAAAAAAAAGTATATAAATATAGTTTTGCGATTTTGAAGTATTTAAGATGTTTCGCGCGTTTGCGCGCAGTTATAAATGTTACTTTTGACAAGTTAGCTTGTATTTGCATTTGTTTTATAGAGTTCTATTTATATAGAATTACTTATAATCGCGGCAATAAATAATATGTAAGAGGGAACGAGCATCGTTAAAACTTTTTCCGGAAAAGCGAACGTTAATTCTGTGTTCGCGTTGCGATTTATCTTGGAATTAATGTTACATATTACGACACGTTTGTATCTATTTTTTTTTTTTATAAGTATG
The DNA here is from genome assembly GCA_014825475.1 of Pseudomyrmex flavicornis. Lineage (NCBI taxonomy): Eukaryota > Metazoa > Arthropoda > Insecta > Hymenoptera > Formicidae > Pseudomyrmex > Pseudomyrmex flavicornis. Next base: position 40,512 of record QVNW01001551.1, read on the forward strand.
CACTTATCGCACATGAATATGATAAATTGTTTTTTTCGCTGTTATACACATCGATCGATCGCATCGTGTTTGACGACACTTTTCACTCGAATCGATAAACGTTAAAGATACATGAAATACGTAGAGCTATGAACTCAACGCGAGAGAGTTGAATGTATGTTTTCTTTCACAGTGACATTATACAAGCACAGATCGCCAAATAGTAGCAATAAAATCGCGTTCCTTCTTACATAAGCACCACACACGAGGCATTAGCTGGTCTGTTGTAAGTAACGCGTGTGCCTGACTTACAAGAAGTGCCAAATCCGTGCTAAACGAGCATCAAAACAAACTTATCTACTTCTCGCATCGATAGCGGTCACTGCAGAACCGATTGTATCGATTATTTTGTCGCAACAAAGATACAGTTGCGTATGTTGAAACAATTAAATGTTAACGTTTCTATGTTTGTTTAAAATTGATTCTATAAAAAAAATTTATTCCGTGCTCGTTTTAAATCATTCTCATTGTCAAACCAAATTGTTTTTTGTTATAAAACATATGGATCGCCTAAATAATGTGTACGAGAAGTAGTACCACAAGTTTTACGCGTAAGTTGAAAACACGAAAGGCCAATGAAAAAAAAAAAAAAAGAAAAATATATATATCGTGATATATTTTACTACGTCGTTATATATATACGCTTTATTCTAGGTGATATGAGAAGGACGTAGATCTCTGTTAGTTATTCACAGAGAGAGAGAGAGAGAGAGAGAGAGAGAGAGGGATGTAATATAACGAAGTACTTGGGTTATTTATTTAAACAGAGAGAGATTGCCCGAAACTTGAAATCTTGTTTTATTTTGAGTCAATCGAGCCAAAGCAAGTTGACTTCCGTAAGTGATATATGTCGAAAGCGATTTAGAAACGTCGTAGAGTTCCTTTACGAGCATATACTCATTTCCCGTTAAATCTCGTTAAATTCAAGTTTCTTAACAAATTTTTCTCATATGTGCCATTTTATTTCATACATGTATGTCATAAGCGAAATTGCAGATGCTTTTACAATAAATTATTAAATTACGATATTAATAACATCACATTATAGGAGTATTTTTTTTTTTTACTTCACTTTCCTTCCTCGTCTGACAATAGTGCTATGATTACGAAATTGTTTACACAATTAGATATAAGACATACACACTGTGTGTATATACATTACTGTGTATATATACATTGAGAACAATCCTTAAAACATCTGGTAAAATGCATCGTTCAATTATCACTTACGTACATAAACTTATCTCGCTCGATCTTTCAAGTCACTTACGTATACACATTCGCTCGATTTTTCTATTTGTGTCGAGGAGCAATATGATTTTTGCCATTCGATTATCTCTGCGAGTAACAAACTTAATAAATGTTTTCTCGTGTTAGCTCATCGATTCTCATCGTGAACAAAAATATTGATTATCTAAAAAAAAATTAATATCACAAATGAGATTGTATCTTCTTTTCTCTCTTCCTCTTTGCTATTTTTATATATTTTAAAGAGCAAAATGTAATTATCTGTAAAATATTCAATTCAAAGTTTTTTGCGCAACGATACTTTTATTAGATAATTAAATAAAAATCGTATAATTTTGATATAATTATTTAAAATTATAACTGTTTTCCTTTTTGAATTTAATTATAATAAATATTTTTAACATATCCACATATATTTTTCCGATTGTTATTCTTTATCGCAAAATAATTACAATTGTTCATGCTCAGTTACTTGCTTGTCATCAGTTAAGTTCAATATCAAAGACCAAATTAAGTAGACTGATCTCGAGTAATATTGAGAGCATCTTCGCTGGAATGCCAGATACGAGCATGCATACGCCTTCTTCTAGTTGGTGGCTGCGACAATCGATCGCGCGTCAAGCCGTGCTCCGGGGTGCCGAATAGCATGACGGTGACTGATCGTCGTTTGTGGTCGACGTTGATACTTCTGCGCGCTAGGTAAGTGTCAAGAATTTTGATGCCCTCGTAGAGACTGTCCAAGTCGCAAGTGGGATATTGCCGATCGTTGCACGGTCTTCGCCGGCCGATTACATTCTTCGGTGTGTTACTCGGCGTATTCGCTATCGTGCTCGGATTCGTTGCACACCCGCCGCTGCTGGCCACTTCTGACACGATCTCAAATTCATCCTGCAATTTCTCGTAGCTGTTGCACGTGCTGATCGTCGAGATTCTGGTGGTGCAGCTGTCATGTGAGAAGTTTCTCGAAGAGCGACATATAGTGTCGCAGGGCGACGACACCGCCGTCGAGTCAGCGCTGTGATAAGACGGTTTCATCAACTTGGAACTCAAGAGTTTAAGAATAACGGTTTTCGCCGCAGAGGATTTCAGTGTTGCCTCGCGATTATTGACGTTTGAAGATGGTACAGAAGTTTCGGAAGTTTCCAGACTACCGATCGAAACATCTTCCACGTTGGAAGTGTTGATGGCGCATCCGCACGCACCCTCACAGGAACAGACAGAATTTTTTTCGTCCGATCTATTAGCTCTTAAAAGAAATTGTAAAAATATATAATTAAATAGAAGAATAATAAAAAAATATTATTTAATACACGTCGGCGTGTTATATATTTAAAACTTTTAAAATTCTTCTAAGTACCTATCAACCACCTCATCGTAATTTTCTGTTGAAACGCGTTGCACATGTTGGCTAGTTTCTTCCAACATTTCTCTAGCACATGCTTGGATCGCTTCCCGAACGATCTGCACATCTTTCGGAGGACTGTCAGACACTCGCTGAGCTGCATTCGAAGCGCAATCCGTATTGTATGTACCCAAAGCTTCGGTGTTCGTGGACGATCCTGCGACGAATGGATGATCGTTGTTGGACAAAGACTGTTGGGGATAATGCGAGCTGCATCGAAGCCAACTGTGGCGAACGGGACAAATTTGTCTCATCGATGCCGATAAACCAGCCAGATTAAGATTTCGCAATATAGTTCCTGGAGGCGTAACATATGGCGGGGGTGGACTTTCGGGTACACGAGACGTGCTCGGGACTAATGGCGTCGTTTGGCTGCTACAATTGTTGTTCGCGCCCTCCACTACGAAGTAAGTCGAAGAATTCTCGTCCTCGTCGCGCCTTAAACGCAATATTCAAGAAAACCTGAAGGCGCTTGATTCTTTACCGCGATCATAGCGAATTTTAATGTGTCGTAAATATGTAAAAATCATATAAACTGGAAAGAAAACATACTGTCGTCGTCGGGAGCTTCTACTGCAAGAGTCGCGATTCAAGCATCGTGGTTTCTTTGGTAAAGCGAGCTTTGCGACTTCTTCGTAACCTGGCGGAGCTTCGTAACCGGGCGGATCATCCGGCGGGATAGATATTTCATCGATTCGCGCGCCGTCTGTAATATCGAAAACTGTTCGGAGTGACGTGAGAAGTATTTTGTTCCTACTAGCTTGTGGCGAAGGTTTTCGTCAAGCAACGGAACGAGGTGCTACGGTTCGCTTATTTTAAGCTCGCGCGATCGATGTAGACCGTGAACTTTTAAATACATAAACAATCAAACGTAGACCTATCGTACACACGTTTTTTTTTCACATCGCTCTAAGGCACAAGTACATATAAATTCACAGTACAACGATTTTCTTTTCAGAATCATTACAATCTATGCTCTCCGAGATATTTTAATAAAAAGTTAGTTTGTCTGTAAAAAAAATATACCCAGAAGCTCGCTGATTGTTTCCAGACGAGATTGCAATTCCCTTTGTTGCCTCGCTCTGGCTCCTATTCTGTACAACAGTATAATAAGAGCCGATATCAGAATAATCAGACCGAGGCTGCTGGCAACGAACACCAGGGTGGCTGTTTTCAGATCGGGATATCGATCGATCTTCGGAAAATAGTAATTCGCTTTGTTCATGTGCCACTTGCGATCGTGCGGTTCCATCTCCCAATCTGTGCGATATTTCGTAATCGCGCATAAATGACTCAAACTTCATATATTTTAGTACAATTCTTCTCTATTAGTTTTTCTACATTGATTTCGTAAAGATACCTTGGAAACACGTTGCCGGCTCGTCGCTGTTATCGCCGCAATGATCGAAACCGTCGCAATTCAACTGACTCGGTATGCATCTGTGATTCTGACACAGAAAATCAGTGCCCGCAAAACAATCTAGAACGGATGGATTTCTCAAAAGCGAAGCGTATATAACTTTATTATCTTTGATTTACCTAAAACCAATACGGATTATCCCGTCTCCATCGCGAACAGACTTACCTCTGTAACTGAAGGCCGCGTAAGCGATCGCCAGATACGAACTCGGACCGAATGTACCGCGAAAGCTAACGTGGAATCCGCTGGTGACCGGCGCGATATGTTCTCTGTGTCTGAGTGGCTGCAACTGACTCGCCGGGTGCCGAATAACCTCCAGCGACATCAACGCCGAGGTCGGACCTTGCTTGATAATCAGCTCCGTATTACCGGCTAAAAATTCAGCAATTAGCAGATAAAGATATCGTTTACTATTTTTATATTTCAACTACGTTGTCTGTGCTGTACACAAAATTGTATTAAATATTGAAGAAGTACTTTTGTATTTCGACTACGTTTACAAACTTTCATCAAATATATTTAACACAAAGATGTTGTTGTGTTACGTACCCATATCGGCGAAACCCACTACTTTCAAATACATGTGTGTCTTCATGTGCAAGAAAGTTTTGGGTGGTCTGATCAGCCAGACGCAATCGTAAGTTTTCACCCCGTGATCGACCATGTTCATCATCGTTATGGTGCCGCCCAGATTCTCCACGTATCCGCCGCAATCAGTGACCGGCCATACAGATTTGTCGTACGTGTGGCCGATCACGAAGGAGTAAAAAGCCTTGTAGCCCAGACCGCTGCCACCGTTTGCGTAGAATCTTATCAATAACGACGGTCCGGAACTTACTATGACAGGTGGTCGAAATCGCGCGCCACTGCTCACGTCCAAACGTTGTCCGTTCCAATCGTAAAACTAAAAGAATCACAACACAGCGATATTCGAAGTTTTTCGAAAGTTAATCAAACGCAAAAGTTCTGCGTCTAAAATGTGTTACAAACTTCTAAAAAAAATATATATTTTTGTTTGGAAAAATGTAAATCAAAATGTTGGCGATTGAATTTGTCCTCAATATTTCGATGATCACCAAAAATTAAAAATTTTTATTGCTGGAAAGTTATAATGTAAACAAAAAATTTATAAAAGTGTACCTCCATTATGGAAACCGCTGCTAATTGAAAGTCGCTAAATAACAATCTGATGCGACAAGAAGGGGCCTCCTTCGGGCACGTTATGATGTATTCCAGACCCAAATCACGAGGATATCGAGCAGGAAAGAACGGCGAGGTCAAAATTCCCCCGCCGGTACCGTTCAAACCTTTCGTCGGCACTTTTGATGTCATTTCCGTGCCTTTCAAATGCATTCTATTTCCTGCGCAAAAACGACGAATTCCAGAATATTTTTTTCCGACCGTGAAAAGACCGAACTGTAATTGATTTAAAAGAGATTCATTTATCAAAGGAATGTGCGAAAGACCGATAAAAGCCGAGCTAGGTTGCTGGCACGCGATAAATAGTTCGCTTGTTATCGTGAAAAAATGAACAAGTCAATTCCACACCTCAAAGCGCTCTCGTAAATTAAAAGCTTAATTATATTTATATCGATGAGTGATGCATACAGACGCATCAGAAAAAAACTCATACAATTAATAGATCTTAAAAAATTAATTTCTATTTTCATCAATATCACATTAATATTACATCGATCATTTCTTACTTACTTTCCGCTGTGTACTCGATCGTGAACGCGTGCTTGTGAAATTGGCTGTAAAATAAATTTATAGACAGTGTTCTCGTGCTCGATCTGTACGTGATGGGTGCGTACGTGCCGCAGAACGGAGAACCGGAAACGTCCTCGTAAGGTGGTTCCGATAGCCACACGTAGTCGCATCTGTATAAAAAACATGTATGATCTATAGAAAAGGGAGTCTCCGTACGAGTTATCGCTTCTGCAGCCACAAAGTACGTTTACTTCACCTGCACGGACTGTCCATCACAACACCTCCGTCGCCGCAGTGATGTGACAGAGCGATATTCTTGAAGACCACGACTATCACGCAGGACGGGCAGGTCACCAGTTCGAGACTGCATTGATGATGAGAGCTATTGGTGATGCTGGTGATAGAAGTGGTGTAAGGACGCGGTGGCAGCTGCTGTTCCGTCCAGCTCCTGACAAAAGTGACGTTTTTCGCGTACAGAATGCCCTTTTCACCCAGCTCCAGATATAACCGTCTGCCATTATGTGGCCCGCAGATATCCTCATTCCGGATAATATTTCCGGACGACGTAAGAATCCATCCGAACGTCGCGAGGATCACTGAACTCACACAAGCATTTTGTTAACAATTTTGTACAAAAAAAAAACACAAGTTTCCAAACGCGAAGACGCCCGATATCAAACAACAATAAATTTAAGAGAGTTGATAAAAACACATAATTTTCTCTCAAAAAGAAAATAAAACCTTTTATATGTAAAAACCAGATTATAAACACTGTAGAACATTTTATTCTTATATTAAAAACCGAATATATATTAAGTGTTTCAAGAACAGAGAAAATTTAATAACAAAAAACGCTAGTACGTGAATGTTGAAAATTGTTAATTTTTGCGCGTAAGTTGACTACGTTTACTATTTCTCACCATATTTTAACCAACACATATTCGCAGCGCGAAAAGGGACGTTCTGTACTTTTCGTCAGGAAACCCGATGCGATTACGCGTAATTTTGTTAGCGCGGCGACAACGTTACGCATCTTGCTAATATCGAATCAGGCACTCTTATGGTATCCCTCGAACGCGCGCCGATTATCTTGCACTTTTATGACATTTGAAGTTCAGGCCAAATCGGTGTTATTATACTGTAGAATCTACAAACAAAATGTCGCATTAGAAATAATGAAATTACAAAAGAATACCCGAAACATATTATAAGAAAATCACCACCGCAAGTCGAAAAAAACATTGCTGGCAGCTTCTTCATACTCACGTAAAAAAGTAATTTTATTACCTGTCAATATTACGATGAAATACGTTCAAATACGAAAGAAAGCCCGCATCGGCTTTGTTTATTAAAAAAACCACCGTCGCAATGGCGCGTTTTACATGCGCGCGGTAAATTACACAAATAAAATATTGAGAGTCTGTTCTGCAATTCGGTAACTTCGAATAATGAGCTATCGACTATGCTCCGATATTATCTTTCCAATATCTTTCTATAGTAATTACAGTGAATATTGGAGTCATTGTTGCGCGCTACTTTGTTGACATTTTGCCTGTGCAACGGTGGCGACACTATCCCGCGCAACAGTTCACGCTATTTATCTCAGTGTTACAAAGTAAACTCTATGATATTTTGATGGATTTTGAAGAAGTGTCAGTCGGTTCGCCCGTGTTAGATATGACTATTGACCTGGAAAGACAAAGATTTCCTTTCTGCATTGTCTGGACTCCATTGCCTATTTTGACGTAAGTCAACTTGTAGAGCAAATCGTAATTATAACCTCCCCTAATATATCTGTCATATGTATATGACAGATATAAAATTGAAATTTTGTGTGAGATAGTTTGACTATACTCAAAACAAACTTTGTTACTTGGAAGTATTGGGAATTCTTTTGATTGTTTTAAGATACATCATGCCATTTATTGGACACATGGGCATTGCAACATCGGTAGGAGTGATAAGAGACTTTGCTGGTCCATTTCATGTCTCGGAAGATAATATGGCTTTTGGGAAACCCACCAAATATTGGCAGTTAGATTACACAAAAGCCAAAGGAGGTGTACTGGGATGGGATGCTGCTGTAGCTGAGGCTAGCGAAATTTATAAAACTAGAATGGTAAAATTGTGAGCTATGAATCATAGAAAGTTGTCGCGCAAAGACTATGAATGTCAATTTTTCACAGCATAATATATGTTGTGACAACTGTCATTCACACGTCGCAACAGCATTAAACCTGATGTCATATGACAACTCCACCAGCTGGAACATGGTAAAACTTGCATTTCTTCTTGTGCTTCATGGAAAATATGTAAGGTAAAATAATAAGATATATAATAGTCTCTAAATGTAATTAAGAATAAAAATGGAATAAGAGAAGTTTGTCACACACATGTAATGTTAACATGTTTAATATTTTATTAATGTCATTATTGATGTTGCTCATTTACTTTTATTTTAGTGTTCTAGGATTTCTTAAGACTTGGTTGCCATTCTGCATACTTGTCACACTTGTACTTATATTAAGTCTGTGTATATAGTAATATTATAAGTGAGATATAAAAATATCAATTTTTTCAAATTATATGTTTAATGCCATATCCAAGATTTTTTATGCGACTTTTTATTCGTGTTATATGAGCTATAAGATTAATTATAAGATATTAATAAGATTTTTTTTAATACACATCTCATTCAATTCTACAGTAATTGGTGACCCATGGGAATATATTAAGACAATTTTTTATCCTACTCTTAGATATATGACTGTATATATTCTTAGATATTATATGAAGATTCAAGAATATCTACGATGTAGAAATTATTTTAATTTAAATAGAATGGCACTTCTTGCTATTGCACAGTGTCTGTAAAACAATGTTGAATCAGACAAAAAAAAAAAATATGTACATAGTCATGCCAAATCCGACTATCTGTAATATATAAAACTACTCAGCTGTGTTAATTTATATATACATATATATATGTGTGTGTGTGTGTGTGTGTGTGTAAATAAGAATATTATTGCAAGCATAATATAACAATCTAAACTTATATTTTTTTCAAAAAAATATAACACCTGAATATACCTTAAGTAAATATATACGCATGGCAATAATTTTCTTTGCTTCCTTTCCTTGTTCGAATTTATCCACATGTATGCTTAACTTATTTAGTCTACAATTTATTTTGTCTATAACTACTTATCATTTTATCTCACATTTTTTTCTACATAAAAAATATAGTTGTAGGAATTTTTTTAAACTTATGGCATAAAATGAACAAGTGACAGCAATATTATATATATCATAGTCATATGTTAGAGAAAATATAATTCCAGTGAAAACAGTGAAATGTATTTCAAGTTACTCACTGTCTCCAATAGAAGACATTTCCCTAATAACATTTGTCTCGAGAGAAAAGTCATAATCGTAATTTTGATTTTCCAATCTCTCAATGAAAGTTAATATTTCGCTAATTCGTAGGCTATCTATTTCCAAATTGTCGTTCAATTTACTTTCCAATTGCTTACATAATTTGAATGGTACACCACTTAGATAATGTGGTACATCTACTTGTTGACTTCGCTTAGGCAAGTTAAGATCTGACAGTGCGGGGTTCATTGGTGTGCCACCAATAAATGGATACAATCCACTGGGATAAGATGTATCCTGGCTTCCAACATCAGATGGCAATGAAGAGCTCCTCTTTTCAACCACTAAGAAATCATCTTTAAAATCTGAAGTGAGCTGTTCTTCTTGTTCATCTCTAGAACTAGGAGGTGAATCCTTGTGCTTCTTTCTACCAAAGAGCCAAGACATCTTCTGCAAAATAAAATAGACAAACAATAAAACATCTTGCTTAGACTCCACAAAAACTAAGTTATGTTAACTATAAATGACAAATGGTATACGAGTCTCTAACATAAGATAAAAGGAATGTAATGCTTGATAAACGAATGTGTGTACGAAGTAACATGCAAGAACATTACTCACACTTATTTGTAGTAGACAATAGAAAACTTAAAAAAATAACTAGACACTTGATTTAAAGATAAACGATGCACGAAGAGCTTGTGTTATAGATTGTTATGGACTACAGACTACATAATACACAATAGCGTAACTTGACATAATCGTCTCCACGTAACATCAGTCGACATTTCTTGTCATTTCTGTACACAAAATGCGGAACATGCAAATGTGCAAGAAAACAGTCAGTGTTACCATAATGATAAGTGCACTTGACACAATGGTTACGTGCAGAAAACTCAACGGTTGAGAGAGCATCACTTATGATAGGACTATTCCTCAAAATCTGCTACGGTTCCAAAAGTATGATCCAATCATAACGTGATCCACAAGGTCCAATCACAGTAGTAATTGGCACACTGCGACAGAACCGGTTGTAATCGTTGCGAGCGTCAAGTAAAATCTACTAAATCGTAAATGTACAAAGATATGCACCAATCAGATAAAAATCGTAATTAGCGCTCGTCAAGTGATTTGTAGTTCTTCAACGGAAAGGTTGTCATTGATTATTTTGTGCGTAGATAGTCTCGGTGCGGTCCGTACGGTCGTTCGTTTAAGAAATGTAGATGGCTCAAGCGTTCATTTAACAGTTTGATAATTTGCGGCGTAGGTCTACACGGCAATTTTTTGGAAATAATTTTCTAAAAACTGTATCCTGACTGATCCTGAATATCTTGGTAGCTTCTATTAGAAAAGAAGATTATAAGATTACGGAAGGTGTCATTTATTGCTTGTTTGTCACTGACTGGCGTAAATATATTCCAAGTATTCAATGAGTGCGCGCTATTGAGCAGACTGCAAGTCGTGCCTTGTGCCGCAAGTCGATGTGAAAACGTAAACTTTTGGATATATTTCGGAAAAAGAAAAAGCGTGCGCACAAAAACTGTTTAAATGAGGAAATTAGATTGTCAAGAGACAGAAAGTCCCGAAACGTTACAAGCTAAATTGGACTCTGCTCGCGATGGCCTTCGTAATCTCGATCGCAGTATCCGAAAGATATTGGGCCGGGACGTCGATGGAGAGGGTGTTTCGCTGCAACCACCTAGGTTACATGTCATTCAATATTCTTTTCTATCATTTTCTAAAGTTGTTTACATAATTAAAGAAGATATTGTAATTGTTTGCAAATTAAAACTTATTTGTACATTTAATATTGTATGTGTTAATATTCTATACATATATTTATTTTACTATATATATATATTTTTTTATTGTAATTTATTATGTTTTAGACTATCTCAGAAACGACCTTTACTAGAAGATCGCAGAAGACCTACAACAGAGTTTGTAAATAATGACATACCTGGAGGCAAGAGACGTTGGCAAAGCTCCAATACCGAACCAAAAACTGTTTTTAGTCGATTAAGTGCACGTGTTCCATCTACTGCTGACGATAGCGCTGATGAAGATGATAGTGTTGTTAAGGTAACTTCTTTATAATTTTAAATATTATTTGTATATATTTTTTACATTATGTATATTATTATCAATGCATACTGATCTTATATTTATTTTAATATTTAGCCTGCTGTATCATCTAGAGTTATAGCCACTCCTCGTGAAATTCCTTCACGTCAAGAGGTCATAAGGCGAGAAAGAACAGATGAGCGTAGTCGACAACGAAATAAACGTATGTTTGGTGCGCTCTTGGGTACTTTGCAGAAGTTTAGACAAGAAGAAACTAAACTTAAGGCCAAAGTAAGACAAAGTATTTAATAATCAATGTGTAAAGTATTTAATAATTGCAAAATATCAAATTATGCGTCTAATATTTTATCTACAGGAAGACAAAAAGGCAGAAGTGGAAGCTAGAGTGGAAGAAGCTAGAAGACGAGAAAAAGAGGAGCTACGAAAGGAAAGGCAACAATTATTTTTATCGCGTAAGCGTCAATTGACTATGGTGCAAATGTTGGAAGCGAAGCTTGCGCGTAGTCGACAGTTTCAAGATTGGCGCAGTGCACAGTTGCCTCTCGCTTTGTTTATAAAAACACGAGCGCAACCCGCTATCTATTATCTGCCAAAACGCAAACATCCACAAACAGATGCCTGGTTAGAGCAATCTGCAAAGGAACTTTATGGTTAGTACTTTTTTGTTTTTTTATAAGTTTGCACGTGTGTTTGCACTTTTTTATCTTTGTTCTTTTCACATTTCAGACGAAATCGAGAAGAGAGAAAAAGAATTAGATAAGGAACTGAAGTTAATAGAAGTTCAAATAGGTTTGGGCAAACTTTCGCAAAATTTTGAAGTATCCGGTCCTTTAAACACAACAGAGGCTCCGCGTTTGATGGAAGAGGGTGAAGAAAATCAAGACCCTAATCCAGAGAATAATACTGAATCCGTAATAGTCAATGATGACACGGATGTTCCAATGCAGTCTATGAAGAAAGAAAATTTTGATGATCATAAAACAGAAGAGACGGAAGACGTTCACTTTCATCAAGTTCAATCAGATGAAAATAATGGCTAGTATTTGCTACAATGAGGGGACATTTGTACATATTATGTACATTTGTAGGTCCAATATAAAAACAAATTAATATTTTCTGTATAAGTTTATCAAAGTTTTCTTTTTTTTTTTTATAACTGAATAATTTGATTGTAGCAGCAAGCGTAGCTATCGTGTAACATTTTTAAATTGATTCCGATCGAAGTTGCGTCTTATCTTTGTTGACACTAGAGAAGCAACAGTCAAAAAACTAAATTTGATCGGAATTGCTTCCGAGACATTAAAATGACAGCTACGCAGATGATAAAAACAAATATACATATAATGTTTTTGTCTAATTTATCTTGTCCTGATATTTTTTGTAATTCCATCATGTAGGGATAGTGAAATTTATGTCTTACTAATTTTATTGCGATGTATATATCAAAATAAAACTAAGGTTTTCGCAAAAATTATTATTCAGTTTTTTATAGTAATTTTGTAAAATATTCTAAGAATTTCTATTCTTTTGTGAATTAATAAAATCATTTGTAAATCAAACTGTTATATCAGTGATAAACCTAAGCTCTCACATGTTTCCTGAACAAAAGGTCAGTTGAGTACTGTTTGATCTTTTCTTACACACACTCTCATTTGCTCTCTTGCAACTACCGCGTGAGGGTTACTCGATTTCATAACCTCAAAGCAAAGTCACCAAAACTGATCTTGTGACGAACAAGTTTAGTTTTTTCAATGTTTGTTTACAAGAGAAAATTTCAAAGAACCAATAAATTTTTATTAAGCTCTAGAAAGACATTGAATTTAAAAACTGCTATTTGCTCAGACATATCACTGATAGACAATTAACTACTGTACGTGAAAATAAAAGTACCACGTTTGTTTGATTGTTGAAATCAATCATTTGTTGTTTGACAATGTCTAAGTCGAGAAAGAGTTTGTCATCGTGGCAAAAATGCGAACAGTGCCAATGTGCTCTGACACAGAGAGATTTCTCACTACACGAAAAGAATTGCCCACCTTCCACAGAAAATTGGGAATATTGTTTTGTTCTTGACGGAGTTTTGTACAACACAAGAGTAGAGACTCTCGAATTGCAAGGTATATTGATTGTTTATTATATTCTATTGTATATAAATGAAGTTCTATTTGATTACCACATAGTCACCACAATGTATAGTTCACTGTTGCATAGTTTACAGAATTACCTGAACAAATCTCTGAAAAGGAAGCTAACGGTATGGTATTCATATCGTTACCTTCTTTGCAATTGTGTGACATTGCGATTGGATCACCAGTTGTTGTGAAAACTGCAAATGAGATAATTGTGCAAACAGCTTGGCCAACTAATGGGAAAAGTTTAACAAGCGTGTCTCTAACAAAACATAGTAAATATATGCCATTTTATGACTTTTATGTATTTATTTTACACAAATTATTTTACTTTGTTGATTTCAGTTATTGAATTGAACAATATAACAGGCTCCCTAAAAGTGTACTCTTTAACGTCTAAAGTTCACATCGCTGAGGAAATTGTAATTAATCAACAGGGAAAACGTTTAATATCCGATCAAAATGTCGAACTCGATTATATCTTGAAATTTTACAACGAACACAAGATATTCACTGTTGGCAATAAATTAAGCGTACCGTTTTACGGGAGAAAGTTAACGTATAAAATTGTTCACATCAGAACAGACACAAGCAAGAAAAGACGAAAGAAAGCAGTGGATGAACAGGATCTATCAGAAGCTTTTGAAAATATAAGTCTAAGAACTGATTCTACAAACATCATTTTTTACAAAGCATTGTACTCGACGAAATGGACAATTCAAATGGACAACACAAGTAAAACTGAAGACGCTGTTCCAATGAAGACGTACAGCACTGAAGATATTGGAGGATACGACAGTCTCGTGTCCGACATAAGGGATGTAATTTCGATAGGTATCGGCAAATACAAAAGAGTCAACTGCTTGTTCGAACATTTCGATGTCAATCGAGGAGTGATATTACACGGTCCGACCGGTTCTGGCAAATCCATGATAGCTCAAGCTGTAATCGCGAAATGCGACGTACAGACGTTTACCGTGTGTAGTTCGAATATTTACAGCAAAACCATCAATGAAACGGAAGACAAGCTTAAAGAGATGTTCAAGAACGCGATTGCGAACACGCCTAGCGTAATATTGTTCGAGGATATAGACACCGTGTGTCCGAGGAGGGACAGAGAAGAGGAGGAACCTCGTCTGTTAGAAAGGAGAATTCTTGCCCAAGTGACGGCATTCTTCGACACTATACAGCGCACCAATAGCGATGTATTTGCAATAGCTACAACTACGAAATTGGACTCGGTGAACAAATCTCTAAGAAGACCCGGCAGATTTGACATGGAATTCGAGATCTACGTGCCAAATCCGAACATGCGCAGGGAAATACTGACAAAGTTGCTCTCGAAGATACCGAATACACTTTCGCACGTAGATGTTGGAAGGATCTCGTTTGACACACACGGCTTTGTCGGGGCGGACTTGTACGGTTTGTGCTCGAAGGCGGTAATTAACGCCGCGAGACGCCAGAAGGATCTGATCGCGTCTCACGACGAGCCGAAAGTGGCTATGATCGATCTTCAGTACGCGCTGACTGTGACGAAGCCTTCGGCTATAAAGGAAATTACGGTGCAAATACCGAACGTAAAATGGTCAGACATCGGCGGTCAGAGAGAACTGAAGGATCTTTTGATAAAGGCCGTCGTGTGGCCATTGAAACATCCCGAAAAGTTCGAGAGAATGAATACCGCGCCTCCTAAAGGAGTGTTGATGTTCGGACCGCCAGGATGCTCGAAAACTATGATCGCGAAGGCTCTCGCTACCGAGATCAAAGTGAACTTCCTAAACATCAGAGTAAGTCGTTCGCGAAATGTGTACTCGGATTTGTGATTGACAAAAAATAAAATCGTCCTTGCAGGGTCCGGAATTATTCTCCAAGTGGGTCGGCGAGTCTGAAAAGGCGGTGAGAAAGGTATTTCAGATGGCGAGACAGGTAGCACCGTCCATCATATTCATCGACGAGATCGATGCGTTAGGAAGCGAGAGAGATTCTTCCTCGACTACCGTTCAGGAACGAGTGCTGGCCCAATTGCTGATCGAACTCGACGGTGTCACCACTTTGAGAAATGTCACGCTAGTAGCAGCTACCAATCGACCAGACAAAATTGACAAAGTAATCATCAGATTCTTTTTTTTTATCTGTCGTGCAAAATCTATTATTTTGGTAATTTTTTTCTCAGGCGCTTCTTCGACCTGGACGATTCGACAGTATAATATTCGTCAAACTGCCGAACGAGCAAACCCGTCGAGAAATATTTGACATAAACTTGCGAAGAAAGCCAGTCGCGGTTGATGTAAATATTGAGGACCTGGTTTCTAGAACGGACGGTCACAGCGGCGCGGAAGTTCAACTGATATGTAACGCAGCTGCAATGAAAGCGTTAGAGGAGGATGCCACCAGTATTACCCAAGAGCATTTCGAGGCTGCACTTAAAACCGTTATCCCTAGAACACCAGCGTCTCTTCTTAAAATTTATGAGGACTTTATGAGCAAAAACAAGAAATAAAAATAAAAAAATAAAAAAATAAATAAAAAACAATGTCTCTGTGACACAAACATGTGCAAACGAGTTCTTAAAAAAGTCCAGATCTTATCTATGAAGTTAAGCAAAGAAGAAATGAATATATGAAATATAATTTGCTTTTTTTCTATGAATGTCTATTTTCAAAAATTATGAACAAATTGAATATCTAGTTCTAAATGTTTCGAATAGTTCGGGCCGTCCAAACTAGTCAAAATGTTTCTGCTCCGAACTGCTCGAATAACTCGAGCGTACGTAACATTCATCCGAATCCGTTGGCTCGTCGTCTTCGTAGGTTATATTGACGTAAACTTGGTTAGGTTAACCTATATATTTTGTTATAAATTTTATAGAGAAAAGTTACTATCAATGAGAAGCGCGAGAAGCGGATTTTGGAAAATGAGTTGGGATAAGGACGACATTTACAGCAGCGATGACGACAGACCCAAAACACCACAAGAGACAGACTGTTGCGGAAGTGGTTGTACACCATGCATTTTTGACAGTTATAAAATAGCGCTAGAAGAATGGAAAAATAGAAGAACATATTCTACAAAAGCACAAAATGCAGGAAACAAAACGCAGAAAAACTTGCTATCACCTGCGTCTTATAAAAAATTTATTATTACAAACAGAACTGACATAGCAGAAGATTACTTCCGATTACAATTAGAATATAAAGGTACTTACAGTCGATAAGTTGAAGAAGAAAATATAATACTTCATAAAGAATCAAAAGTACAAAAAGAAAAAAATATATATATATTTAAAAATCTTCTCTGTTTAAAAGAATATTAAACAATAATTATCACTAATATGAATACTACATCTTGACATGCTTTTGCTTATCATACAGACCATAAAACGGGCAATAATAATCTCCATTTTGTGCCAGGACAGTTTGTTATTTTAAATTCTAATTCCAAATCCAGACCTTATACACCGCTGATTTGGACAGATAAGAGTTTTGATGTACTAGTGAAATGGTATAAAGAAGGCGAATTTAGTACGCTTTTAAAAACTATATCTCTGGGCAGTGCAATTAATGTTAGAGGTCCGTACGGAAAGTTTAAATATCAAAGAAACAGGTGTGTAAAATACAGATATGTAAAAAAATAAATTGTAACACATGATACTACTAGTTTTCAGGATATTGTCATGTTCGGCATCGGCTCAGGCATAGCACCGTTTTATCCTATTGCAAGAACGATTGTCAGTGATTCAAACGAAGAGACAAGAATACATCTTATCGCAGGATTTCAAACGGTAGCGCACGTGCCTTTGAAAAAAGAATTGCAAAAGTTAACAGATTTTTGGAATTTCAAATGCACGTTGTACTTGTCTGATGAAACAAATGGTACTCAAATTTAAATGACAAAGTCAATGAAATTGCATAGAGTATCTTATAATTGTTAATCTTTATCAATTGCAAAAGATGTGCAATCTAAAAATTAAATTAAGATATTACTCATTATGATTTCAGAAAAGACTATTTATCTTCATGGTTTTGATGTAAAAATTGGTCTATTGAGCAAATCGCTTACTGCCACTCACCTTCAATCTAAAGATAGAGAAAAAACACTAGTTTTAATATGCGGAAGTCCAGAATTCAATAACATTGTGAAAGAATGGATTCAGGAACTTAATTATACAAATATGCATATATTTTAATGAAACATAGATTGTCTAAAAATTTAGTAAAATATAAAAACAATATTTATCTCAATATAAAAAAAAACTATATTTACCTTCCTACTTTATCTTCCTATCCGACAGAACATGATATGTTCCAATTGCAATGCGGACATTTGCCATGGATAATGCCAAAAACAACATGATTCCCGGCATTTGTCTGTAACCACTGTTGTAAAAAAAGTCATTTATTTCTGTGAATGATTTTTTTTAATGATTAAAAAAATAAAAAACAAAGATTCCACTACTTATATATAATTCTACCTTAGACAAACATGCAGAATGGAATTGCTTCATGCATTTTTCATTATTGCATATTTTGTCTGGCAATTCATCAGCAGAGAAACATATACCACACTCGTGACTGCCGATAATGGCCTTCTCGTCTTGTAAAGAGATTTCCTGCTGCGCAGGAAACTCGTGCATATTTAATAGCATCATTAAGTTTTCTAAAATACTACAATCCTCATTCCAGTTCTGTTGAAAGACATGTCAAACATTATGTTATGTAAATTGCACCACTATTACATCTCATATGTGTATGAGACATACGTGAATATTATGTGAAACATTATCTGTCTGTTTTTTTACTTCGTTGTCACTACCTAAGAACTTGATTTCTGGCAAAGCTGTGGGATTTAACGGATTTATTGTGATTGTCACTGATATAGACTGGGACAAATGAATACGTCTGTACATGTGATTTTTACTTGGCTTTATCGGATCAACCACCCAACAATTTCTGTAATTCATAATATACAGATTTAGAAAATAAAAAAAAATTGATATTTTAATAAATTTTTCTCACTAACAGAAAGAACAATTATTGTTTCTTGAAGAAACAATTGTTCAATATCAGATTACTATTTTTTATGTAATGAAATATCTCACTTGTCTATTTCATTTAACTGCTTCCACGCTTTTTCCAACAGTTCTACTTGCCAGACAAACTTAGTCATTGCAACACTCAAACTAGTTATATTCTTCTCAAAAGCTTGAAATACTGGAATATCAGGCAAATCGGAAGACACAACTTTCCAAGGAATTTCAGAAGTATTACATCTCTGCAGCACGAGAGATACATCTTTCAAAGAAAACTTGATAGTACTCAAATTCCGATCACACAATAATTTCACATCCTTTAACAATAAACACAGATATTTTATATTTACTAACATCAACTATGTATTTGTACAAAAGACAAAATCTGAATATATAAGTATATTTTATTACAGACGGATTCTGGAGAGCTGTTTTTAAATCCCTAAGAAGACCATTTACAGACTCAAAGTCAATTATTTGGTTTTGGTTTGCATTTTGCATGTATTCCATCTAAATAAAGACACAATGTATAACACAAAGATCAAAAAACAACTGAGCTGCAAACCAATATCTTGTACTTACAATGAGAGACTGTAGCTGTCTTAAAAATAAAGATACCGTTTGAGCAGTCCATGTCAATTCCTTCACCTTTTCGCTGAATCCTTTCTTGCGCAGAAAAGCTATTTGTTTACCAAATCTG
Organism: Pseudomyrmex flavicornis; assembly: GCA_014825475.1. Taxonomy (NCBI): domain Eukaryota; kingdom Metazoa; phylum Arthropoda; class Insecta; order Hymenoptera; family Formicidae; genus Pseudomyrmex; species Pseudomyrmex flavicornis. Next base: position 59,652 of record QVNW01001551.1, read on the forward strand.
ACTTCGCTGTTACAAAAGGATGGATAATTTGGCATTATTAGTTTCAATCTTACTCTGGAACATTGGATATCACTTGCGACACATGGTAAATTAGAGATGTTCAAAAATCCATGCCATGTGACAGGTGATTCTGACACTAGTACCATCTCTGGATGCCACTCCAGCATTTCTTCGTAATCATAGCTACGTTTCACTGCCATCACCTGATTTACAAAAATATTGAGTGTTCTGTTTATTCAATCATTATATTCAATTATATTATATCTAATCAATCAATTATTTTGCTCACAATCAGTTTCCTCACGTCTAAGTTTTATAGAAGTATAAGTCTAATGAAAATAAAATTATCATTTTCAATCACATCGCATACTTTCAAAGATAAATAGCGGTATGAAAAGATAAGCATGCGCAGTTGTACAACGAGCGTATGTGGGTCGAATTAGGTCAATCGTCAACCAACTTCGATAAACTCAATCGATCGATTAACTCAACGAAATCGCGACGGTAATCGATCGATTGATTTAATCGAAGTTGGTAAAACTGATCATCGCGACTGTACACATAACCTGACCTGATCTGACAGCATATGTAAAATTCAGTACACAAAACACAAGCCGTCATTCGGAGCGTCATTGACATCGGCCAGCATTAACTTTATATTTTTGTCGACGCGCGTATTCAATCGATCGGGAAAAGATGGGCCGGCGCAAGAGCAAACGAAAACCGCCCAGCAAGAAGAAAGCCATTCAGCCGTTAGACACGCAATTCAATTGCCCGTTTTGCAATCACGAAAAGTCGTGCGAGGTTAAGATGTAAGTATACCGGCAATTCAGCGAAACATTTTCTCACGATGCTTTGTGGCATCAAGTTGATTTTATCAAATCGACCAACTTACATGAAATTTAACCTTGTCTCAATAATTTTGTTTTGCAATGTCAGGGATAAGTCGAGAAACACAGCCAAGATCACATGTAGAGTGTGCCTGGAGGACTTTCAGACGACGATAAATCTACTGTCGGAACCTTTAGATGTTTATAATGACTGGATAGATGCCTGTGAGAGTGCAAATTGAAATGATGTCACAAATATTGTATATAGCAACTATAAACAAAAATCCTTTACATGCTGGGGAACAGAATTCTTATCACTTCTTCAAGATTGCGACTCACAAAATGTCTCTATCTTCAATATTTGCTGTACATTATGTGTTGTTGAATGTGTCCACTTCATACAACTGTGCTTTACATCAGTACGCATGCACACTACATTGTCTAATAAAATATATGACTTTGAGAAAATTGTACAAAATCCATTATATTGTAGTTGCACGTGACGTTTACTTGCATTGAGAATATATTTTCCAAGAAGAATGTTTTGAAGAGAGATTGAAGAGAGAGCAACAATTCCAGTGAAAAAATAATTATGATTACTGTTAAATATATTGATATTAAAAGTTTTAGTTACCAATATGTCACTTATTTTAATACGCAATTTCTTAACGCATATAAATCTTATATTTGTAAGTAAACATATTTTAATAAAACAAAATCAAATAAAGAATTATTGTATTTGCGTACAAGACATTGTGTATGTCTTCCCGCCATTCCCGGTTCTGGCATTCTTTCGCGTTCGATTCTCGATTATAGAATTGCGCACGCAGGATTTTGGATCACGTGGAGACACGCGTCGCAGCGCATGCGTCGTATACGTTACGAGATCCCGTCGGATTTCCCAACCTTAAAATTGTTTTTCATCACACCGCTTGTACGGGCGCGTCTCTCATCTTCGAAACTTACTCCCGCATATCAGAAGAGAAATTAAACGAATTTGTTCCTGTAAGACTCCAGGAGAGTCGAAGTACGAATTTTCATCGAGAGTTTGATATTCCTACGATTGACGTCAAGTCACATCTTCATTCCGTGACAACAAGTTTGTATCTCGATCCCGGCGACACTTTCGAATGTTTTCGAAGGTATCGGAGAGATACTGTTAGATCGGGACATCCGCGAGACGCTTGTTTCCTGGACTCGCGTGCATTTCTCGTGAACGTTTGTTCGCGGAACGGATGTCGCGACGACGGTGGCGCAGCCAAGATGGCGTTCACCGAGCGGAATACGCCGTCGGGTAGGAGCAGTGCGTGAGAGAATAAAAAAATTCCGCGGGATGCCGTGACGACCACCGACGCTTAGCGCGGGGTGGACGCGTCAGGTGCGAGAATTCGGCTCCAGAGAATACGCTCGCGGAGTGTACGCGGCCAATCTCCGGTCTTGGTTTTGGTATTAACCTAAAGTGTGTGGTGTATGTGTGTGTGGGATATTCGCAGAGTGGTGTGGGTGGCGGAGCGGACTTCTGCTCGGTCATCGCTTGGCATGGAGGTAACCCGGCCGAGCCGTCGAGCCCGCTGAACGTGAAGAGTGAGAGACGGACATCGCGATATTGCGACTCCTCGGTTACGAGGGCAAAAACCCGTACCGACCGATCACAGCCATTGGCGTTCGCGCGATCGGATGGCTGATTGCGAAAGAGCAAAAGAGAGGAACGCCGGGACGCGTCTACGACGACGGTGATTCGGACGACGGTGACGAGGTTTCGTCTTGTTAAACTGTGCATTTTTAATAAACATTCTAGCCCACTTCTCCCTTCGCTTTCCCCGCTCGCGCTTTCGTCCTCTCTCTTTCCCGCCGTTGTGCTCCACACGTTTGACAGCTACTTGTCATCGTACTGTGATTAATTCTTAATATTACGCGAACTCAGTGCGCGAAAAAAAAATGTTTCGGTTCTTCTCCGGTTTCAACGTACAAGATCTCGCGTATAGATTGAATTTCCCTAATGGTTACTGTGGACAATCAGATTTGGTAAGAAATCGTGAGAACGCAGTTCTAGTAGATTAATAGAAGAGATTTTATTTTATGTCCTTTCATTATACGAGAAAGTTTGTTTCGAAAATTTTATAGGAAACTTTCAAGTTTAGAAAAATAGTTTCTTTGTGTGTTCTCTCTGTTATCGACATTTAACAAATTACTGTCTCAGCGAACTTGTGTTCCAAATTCAAATAAAGAAATATTAAGTTAGTTAAATGTATTAAGGCGTATGTTGAGTTAATTTACAAACACGTTTTAGTGCATGTAGAAATTTTATATTTAATAAGTTAAATTTATAAAAAATTTATATTTAATAAGTTAAATTTATAAGAAATTTATATTTAATAAGTTAAAACTTTTTATTATGTTTTCTCTAACAATGTTTTAGTATATTTTATCTACACACACGTTTTGATATACATGTAAAAATTATTTTAAGCTTGTTTGGCATTCCATTGCTTTAAGAAACAGTTTCATCACTTCAAACATTTGCTTGAGTATAAAAGAAACAATATGTACATATTATATGTACATATTATATATGTATACTTGACATGTTATATTCCAGAAAAGGAAACATTGAATGAAAATAGAATGAAAAGTTAAACTATGTGAGTTGCCCAAGCAGACACTAGTTGTGTTTGTAAGAGACATTCCGTAATATTGATATGCTCTATCAGTAAGATAGACGTTTTGTGATTTTTGACTGAGCGCATCATGTCCAATAGTCTTGACAGCTTTTTGACACGCATAGGGGATGTCACGATTGAACGTGTGACACCTCGCGGTGGTCCAAAGCCTAGTGAAACAAATCTAATGACAAATGAGACTGCAACCAGTGCGAACATGAGCGCAGAGCCACAGGCGACGAACGACGAGAGTTCAGACGAATCAAGCGGCGAAACGACTGACGGAGAGCAAGAAAAGAAACTCGACGCAATGCAGTCCGAGGAAATAGAAGAAATACGTTCTGAGGGTTCGGGAGACGACATGGATCTGGACGAAACGATTGACTCGCAGATTGGCGTGAGAGTGGAGTCAGAGAGGCAACAGCATCATTCTTTGCAAGAGGAAGATGACGAGGAGCAAGTAAACATTTTGGACACTTTGCCCTTGGAAGGTTTGTAAATATATTAATATTAAAACATACATATGTATGTACAGCACTTATATATATTGTTTTTTTCTAAATGTATACTGAGTTTAAGATAAAATTTTTATTTGTCAATAACATTATTAAATCATTTTTGACATAAATTTTTTATCAAAAACTATTCCAAAGAATGTGTTTTATATCAATTTTTAATGTAAACTGGGAAGTGTGAATCTATATCGTTTTTTGTAATCTTCTTTAGTATAAAAATACATTTTTATATAATTAATACATTATAATTAGATTTAATTGCATTTGTATTGCAATAATTTAATAAGTGTGCTCTCTTATTATTGTTAAAAAAAGGAGCACCTATAGAAGGCCAAGAAGTGTCCGAGGCCGACTTATTAGGAAAGCCGATATCGAAAGATTCGGAAGACGATGAAAGCATGGATAACGAGAATGAAAAGACGGACGGACAGTCCGCCAGTGAAGAATGCGATAGTAACAAGAGACACACTGATTCCGAGCATCCTGATAATGCGAAGAAAAAAGTGAAGAAGGAAGACAGCACCAGTGACGGTGGCACGTCAGAGTGCGAACTGAAATCGGAGAAAAAACTAGCCAATATGCGAAGAAACATTCGGGAAGTGATGGACGAGGCGCAGCTGGATGAGGCTACACTATCCGCCCAGAGACAGGAAATGGAACGTCTCAGACGTGTGCAAGAGCAGCAGAGAATTATTCGTGAAGTGCAGCGTCAGATGGCGATCAATCGGCAGAATAGCAAAGCGCAGACACGCGTTATCAGTCTGTTGCACGGCAAGCAAAATCAGACTGGCACCACTATGATCTCACAGTCGTCTTCCCCGTCGTCGTCCCTATCGTCGACGGCGTCGTCCAGTCAGGTACGTTTACCGAATACTGTGCTACTGAAAGTGAATTCCGGTACCACCACCGGTGCTCCAACCACTCAGACCGCCAGCGGGATGCAAGCGGGACAGATGCAAAGACGATCAGTGGACAGTGGGATGCGCTGGCAAAAAGGTCGGGGTGGTTACCAGGGCGCGCAGACATCTATCTCTCGCATTCCGAATCGCTCGAGCGCGCCTAACATACTGCAGCATGCCGCGAAGTTTCGTATGATGACACCGTCCGTGAGCATATCGCCGGTGATGCCTAAGAAAGAATTCGTAGACTACCGGGATAGAGCTAGCCGAGGACCAGAATACTATTCCGACTCTGAAATATCCGATGTGGAAGCAGAAGAAACGATGCGCACTGAAAAACAGATGCATATGATGCGGAAGACCCCGAGTATACCGAAGAGATATCGAGAGACTAAGGGCAAAGACGTGGTGACGATATCCAGCTCGAGTGAAAGCTCTGACGATGATTGTATCGTCTTGAGCGATCCCAGCGGCGAAGAGGAGACAGACAACGAAGATGATCCATCCAATTCTGGCATGCATACAAACGATCGTTACAACGTTCCAGACGAGCACGGTCGAGTATTAATCAATGTCGGTCATCCCGAGAACGAGCCAGACGTGTATCTGGCACCGCAAGTAGCTCGCATCATCAAACCGCATCAGATTGGCGGAATACGGTTTCTTTTCGACAATATCATCGAGACCATTGAGAGGTATGACACCAGCAGCGGCTTTGGCTGTATTCTTGCTCACAGCATGGGTCTGGGTAAAACTCTTCAGATCGCCAGCTTCTGCGACATTTTTTTTCGATGCACCACTGCCAAGACTGTTCTTTGTATCATGCCTATAAACACACTGCAAAACTGGCTGGCAGAATTCAACATGTGGCTACCGTATGAAGATTCCGCCGTTATCGCTGAGAAGCAAACTTCATCTAAGATGACGAATGTCAAAGTAGAGAACGGGACGGATATAAAGCATGAAATGAAGGAGGAAGGTTGCAGCAGTCAGAGCGACATGTCCAACATGTCGCGACCTATCAGCACGGAATCCGCGCACCGTTTCGGCCAGGACGTTGCCGTCGGCGCGACGCAACAACCGATGAATCCGATTATACCAGAGAACCCGTACGCAAATACTCATCACGGTTATGAGCCGCGCAACATGATGCCAAATCCTTACATGCAAGATCCTGCTATGATGAATAAGAGCATGACCGAGCCACACATGCCGCCAAGTTATCATCCAGGTGAAATGCCGCAGAATTCTTTATACAACACAAATCCGAATCCGCTTTCTAGCTTTTCCGATCCGATGAAACCAGATCCGATGAACTGCCACGGCATGCCACCCGGACAGAACATGACGGCGCCAAAATATGAAATGGAAAATCAAACTGGCGTTATGTATCCTCATATGGAGAACCGATCACAGGGCAGTTTGTATCCCGACATAGACAATCGAAATGTTGCGGCTATGTATCCAGGTATGGGCAATCATCATCCTGCTCCAATGTATCCTGCTCCAATGTATCCAACCAACAATACTCCTGGCAATTTTGCGAACTACGGCGGTCAGACTAAGCAAGAACCAGAACAAGAGCCGAAGAAAGAAAATCTGCTGGGAGGAATGCCACCTCAGAGCACAGAAATCAATGTAAAGAAAGAACCAGAGGAGGCAACAATTAAAAACGAGGAAGGAACATCGACGAAGGAGGAGTTAGCAGAAGAGAAGAAGGAAACGATAAAAACACCGTACAGTGTGGACGCCCCGATCGGCATGGAAGTACGCCCGAGGCATTTCCGTTTGCATATCTTAAACGACTCGCACAAAACTATGACGGCGAGGGCAAAAGTGATCCAGGAATGGCAATCGACCGGTGGTGTTTTGCTGATAGGTTACGAGCTGTATAGACAGTTGTCTTTGAAGAAACCTAATAAGGCGAAGCGAAAACGCGGTCAACCCTTCAAGGACACGGTGGACGTGGAAGAAGAAGATAAGAACAAAGGTTTGTTAGACGAAATGCACACGGCTTTAGTGAACCCCGGACCAGATCTGGTGATCTGCGACGAGGGTCATCGAATCAAGAACTCACACGCCAGCATCAGCATGGCGTTGAAACAAATGCGCACAAAACGCAGAATTGTATTAACTGGTTATCCGCTGCAGAATAATCTCCTGGAGTACTGGTGTATGGTCGATTTTGTGAGACCCAACTATCTAGGTACCAAAAGCGAATTTTGCAACATGTTCGAGAGACCGATACAGAACGGCCAGTGTATCGACTCTACGCCGCAGGATATACGATTAATGCGATATCGCGCGCATGTTTTACATGCGCTGCTGGAAGGTTTTGTGCAGAGAAGATCTCACTCCGTGTTGCAGACCTCGTTACCGCGCAAGGAAGAGTACATTCTTCTTGTTCGGATGACGCCTCATCAACGCAAATTGTACGACACGTTTATGAACCAGGTAGTAAAGACGCGCGCGGTGCCGAACCCATTGAAAGCTTTTGCCGTGTGTTGCAAAATTTGGAACCATCCGGATATTCTGTATCATTTTTTGCGCAAACGTCAAGCGAACGAGGAAGATGATTTGGATCTGGAGGAGACGATCGGCGAAAAACCCGCGGCGGGAGGCAAGAGATCGAAAGCACGCCAGCCGAAGGGAGAGTCCAAGAAGAGCAAGAAGGCTAACTCGACTATCAAGAACAAACCTGCAGCTAGCGTGCAACCGAACGCTTCTTCGTCGTCTAGCAACGATAACGTGGAAGCCGAAAACACGCACAATACTTCGAAACAGAATAACAATTATACTAATAACTATCCGATGCCAGCTTCCAACTCGGGATATTCCAATTCTATGCCTCAGGGATCTTATCCTCCCACTCACGGTTATCAAAATTATCGGCCAAACGAACAAAACGCATATTACAGAAATGATAATAACAATCACGGAGAATACAATCACGGAGAGTTCTATAACAATCAGGGACAGCAGAGATATGGAAATCAACCGTTTCAGTCGTACAGTCAGCCGTCGGGTTATAACGCGTCGCAGGGATACGCCAATCAGTCGCAGAACTACATGCAGCCGAACGAGCAATCTGCAAATCATCCTCAAAGATACGGCGGTGCAGCAGCTGGATCTGATTTCAGATCGGATCAAAATCAAGGCAGTAATTACGAAACACCGGGAATGTTTCCACGGCAGAACTATCCGTATCAAGAACAGCAGCGCAATTACACACCGAATATGAACCAAGGGCCTAGCAATTATCCTCAAGTTCCTAATCAACCGTCTTTCCAAACTCAGATGACGAATCAGTCCACGAACATGCCGATGCCGGATTATTCGTCGTACACTTCGAATCAAAATCAAAACTATGCCCCGGCGCCGGTTCAGACGAATTCAATGTATCCGCGAAACGACGCACAACCGATGCAGAACTCGACGATGGGATATTCCGCACCCCAGCAAGCTCAACCTCCGACAGCGCAAGCTCAGCCTACCAGTTACATGCCATCCCAACAAAATCAGAATTCGTCTCCTGGTCAAAATCGAGGCTTTTCGCCGAATCAACAGAATCAAAATCTAACTCTGCAGAACCAGTCTCATTCGTACACTGGTCAACCGCCTCCGAATGTACCTCTTCAAGGTCAAACGCACGGTTATCCGACGCAGATAAACCCAACTCCACCACAAACTCCGCATGCGTTTAATCAGCAATCGGCTCCGATGACACAGGGACCTACTCACGGTTACATGCAGCCGAATCAGCCGAGTCAGGGACCCATGTCGCAAAGTACTATGCGCGGTTACGGCTCGACGCCGCAAAGTCAGTTGAGTATGGCACAAAACCAGCCTAATTATCCAGCTAATCAACCCGCACAGAATGTCAATGCACAAAATCAGACACACAGATATCCGGATCAGCAAGGTTCGGGATCGAATCCGCAAAATGCAATTCATGGATACGGTGCTCATCATATGGTGTCGCAGCAGGCAGCTACCAATCAAGCAACTCCGTATGCTCAGCAGAATCAGCAAGGACCGACGACACAGCAGTCCAATCAGACTCATCCTGGTTATTCGTCAAACCCCCATCAGAACCCAGTGCCACAGACTCCCGCACATCGATACGGCACCGCGCAGCAAACGCAAGTTCAGAATCAGTCTATGGCGTATCCACCGAATCAGCAGCAATCAAATCCGTCACTGGGTCAGAACGATCAGCAGCACTATTCAAGATCGGACACCGTGGTGCCACAGCAAACACAAGGGTATAATCCGACCGCCAACGAATTTTCGAGCGATCGTTCGGGCGGAAGCACCGCTGGCAATTCCGGCAACAATTATTCAACAAACCAATCGCAAGCGCCGAACCCGGTTATGCCGAACTATCCGTCGGACGGTTCACATCAGAATCCGACGGTGGTCGGACAGATAAAAAACGAAGAGCCGTACTGGCAACGTAGTTATCCGCAGACGTTCCGGCCGGATCAGCAGTGCAATGACTCGTACTACCGGGATCAGATGAATTCGAACGTGAATCGTTATCAGAACAACTATTTCCCGCCGCAAAATTATTCCAATCAATCGTACGACTACGCGACTACCGGCCATGGTACGGACATGAACTCGCGACCCGACGAATCCAAGAACTCGCAGCAGTCTGGCACTCATCCTTCCGGCACGTCGTGCGAAAAGAATAACAAAGACATGACGTCCAGCATCGGTGTGCAGAGCCAACCGATACATCAGAATAATCTCACTGGCGCGCCGAGTTATACCGCGGAATCGAATCGTCAAAATTCAGCGACTCCCGCACCTAGATCACAACAGGGAATTAATTCAACGCATAGTCCTCGATTAAATCAGAGTGAAATGTCGAAGGAGGACGAGCGGGAGAAAGAAGATCAACAAGATAAGGATAAAGAAGATAAATCCGACGATGAAATTCTCGCGAAGGATGAAGAAAAGGATTGCAAGAGTTCGCCTATCGGAAAAGACGATCCCGGAATTCCATACGATTGGGTACGTTAACATAAAAACAAACTACAGTATAGATGTACAGTTTTATCTTAATAGATTATATCAGTTCGAATATAATTTTACTCTTCAATGTTTTTAATGTTACAGGCGACGGAATTGATGAAGGGCTACGTTCCCGGCTTGATAGACGCGTCTGGAAAGATGACGCTTTTTTTCTGTATACTCGAAGAGGCTATTAAATTGGGAGATCGCGTGCTTGCGTTCTCGCAATCGCTGTTTACCTTGAATCTCATAGAGGATTTCTTAGGGCGAAATAATTTAAAGTATCCGAACGGACAGACGGACGCTTGGATCAAGAACGTGAATTATTACAGATTGGACGGGAGTACTAGCGCTTTGGAACGAGAGAAATTGATCAACGAGTTCAACAACAATCCAAAGATCCATCTGTTTCTCGTGTCAACACGCGCCGGCTCGTTGGGAATCAATCTCGTAGGCGCAAATCGCGCAATCGTATTCGACGCTTCTTGGAATCCCTGCCACGACACGCAAGCGGTGTGCAGAGTGTATAGATACGGTCAGCAGAAGCCGTGCTTCGTTTATCGATTGGTCACCGATAACTGTCTGGAGAGAAAGATTTACGATCGACAGATCAGCAAGCAAGGTATGGCGGACCGCGTGGTCGATCAGTGTAATCCGGACGCGCACCTCTCATTGAAAGAAGCAACGACGTTGTCGTGGGACTGGGAAGAAGACAGTCAGGTGCAGGATTTCTCGCAGGCCAAAGACAACTACACGGATGAGGTAATGCATTGCGTGTTGGAACGTTATTCTTCGTTGCTCACCAAAGAGCCGTTCCACCACGAAAGTTTGCTGGTTGATCGGAAAGATAAGAAACTCAGTCAAGCCGAGAAGCGATTAGCTCGTCGTGGCTACGAGCTCGAGAAGATGGCAGCTAATTGTTCAAGACCGAGTTATAATTACGTTCCAGGAAACACAGCTACGCGAGGTAATAATACTTTATATTGCTTATATTCAGCAACACGAGGGTGTAATTTAGGCACCGTAATTGCGTATTGTATCGTAATTATTTATTTCAGCAGGCGGATTACAAATCAGAGCAATTCGCGGTGGCGACGGAGGCCCTACGCCGAAACCCGTTGCATCCGTGAGACCGATGCAACAACGAGGAGCTGAAGGACTAAGTCCGCGAAGTGTAACTGGTAGCAGATGGATTCCGGCAGAAGTGTGGCAGAGACAAGGAATGAGCGCGCAAGAGATGACGCTTCCCTTAGATGTTGTTATCCCAACAAATTCCCCGGACAAAGGAAGCATAGTTCTAAAAGCGGGTCAACGGGTAATGGTACTGAAAAGTCCGAAAGGCATCTACATGCAGCTCGAGTCCGGCAAAATTATAGCGATTCGCACAGCGCTAAAATTGAATCAACAAAAACGAGAAGAAGAACAACCGAAGAAGGGTAAGTTGTCATTGATCTTTTGTCACATTTCGAAGCATTCTGTTAATCACAAATTCGATATTTTGCAATCTGCAGGCATTTCTTCGATGGTACAAAGAAATTCCAAGCCAGAAGTTGGTTTTCCCTTGCGAAATAATTCCGCCATTTCAATAATACCCAAATCATCCTCTAGTAATCAGACCAGTGGCCGACCTTTCAGCAAATCATCACCAGGTCCCGGTTACAAACCGTTCGGCGAGAAAGAAATCTCCAAAAGACCCAAGCCAGTTGCTACAGCGACCGCGAAACCGTATCTGAGTCAGGTTAACTTGACCAGTCAGGTTTCTCTATCGAGACTACCGAAAATTAAGCAAGAGCCGGTGGATCATTCTACGATCGGAGACAACTCGAACTCATCGGACGGTCAAGTGAGAACTGAGCAACGTGTCGAGGAAGTTAGATTGGAAGATGTGGTAGCCGAAGTTAGCTCGAATACCGAATATAGTCCACCTAATCACAACCGAACCGCTAATTTGTCCGAATTGGTTCGAACCACCAATTCGGACGCGGATACGTCTTTACCAAAATCTTCGGAGGAAGGCACTCAAGTGTACACCTCCGATACCATTTCCTTAGCGCAAGGCGTTCAAACAACACAACACGATCAATCGGAATCGGAATTACCGACACTCGCCGACAAACAGCGTTTGCCAGAAAAAGAGCCTTCCAAGTCAGACATTCTACCAACCTATGGTCGAACTTTCCACACCCAAACGGAAAAACGCGACACTTCGAACGACGACATTATCATCGAGGAACCTCCGCAGATAACGCCGCAGGTAACGTCACAAACAACATCGCAAGTAACGTCGCAGGTGACACCACAAGTTGGCACACAGACTCACGCGGCAGTTCCCGAAAGGATGTCGTCTTTGTTGACGCCACAACCGATGTCGTCAGCCGTGCTGGTATCACCAAATTTGCCGGTACCATCGAGCATGCCGTCCAGTACGCCAGTGTCATCGAGCATGCCGTCTAATATGGTGATACCGTCGAGCATGCAATCTAGTGTACCGATATCGACGAGTGTACAGTCAAATATGCCGATATCATCGAACATACCGACAAGTATGTCAATACCGTCAAGTATATCGTCGAATATGCCGATACCATCGAGCATACCGTCGAATATGCCGATATCGTCGAGCATATCGTCGAATATGCCGGTATCATCGAGCATATCGACGAGTATGACGGTATCGTCGAACATGCCACTGCCATCGAGCATGCCGATACCGTCGACTATGCCAATGCCAACGAATATGCCGATGCCTTCGAACATGCCATCGAGCATATCGGTACCGTCCGCACCTGTAAGAGTTCCGGAGACGACTAAGAGTGTTGCTGATTCGCTTATTGTCGCATCATCAACCGCCTCCGTGTGCACCAATATCACTTCTCCGAAGAGCACTGAGCTGATCCCGAGCGTACGGGATAATATGGTTCAAGGTGACCCGACGCCGAGCGTTCCCCAAGGATATCCCTATGCCCAATATCCGAGGTACTACGATTACGGCGACCCACGATCTCGCTCGCTGTCCAATCCTTACGGCACTTATTTCCCCGGTGTTCCGCCACATACGGCGAATCCCAGCAACAGACTGCCAGCAGTAGACACGACAAAACCTCAACCGGATCTGGGAAAGCCTATTGACGAGAGGAGTGTGATGAACGTGCCTACCGCATATTCTTCTCAAGTACCGAGCATTACTGCCAAAACGTTAACGAGCAGCTCCACGACGGAGTCTAAGAGTGCGGACGCCGCAACAGTAACCACGGTGGCCTCCTCGAGCAGGGACGAGACTTCGCACATACCCACCGCATTTAGTCATCCTACCAGCACGCGATATGGTCCGGGGCCATATCCGCCAGGTCCGTATGATCCGTACTCGCAACATTATCCCGCGCCTGGGTCTTCCGCAGCTTATCCCCCAGGTCAGTCTTACATTCGCAAGTACAATAAAATAAGAGATTTTTAAACTGTCTTCACATGTGTCTTACATTCTAGTTTAATTTATCATTTGTAATGTTTTTCTCAAGGAACTTGTTTTGATGTAACATCTCATACACGCTGTTAGCAAAATATTGAGAAGAATTAAATGTTCAAGTGATGAAATTTAAATTTGTTCAGGAGCACCCGCCTATCCAGCATACGGAGGACCGAGCTACAACGCGGATTACGCTCGCATGTACTCAGCGTTCCACGGGCCACCGCCGCCGACGGATCCCTACATGCATCGAGGATACGCCCCTCCCTCCTCACATCCTCCGAATTATTACTCACCGTTCCCGCATCCTCCACCACCTTATCCCAACTATTCCTTTCTGCCGTATCCGAACCCCAATATGACCAGTGAGCCGCAACCACCCGCTCAATAGGAAAATAACACGGCCAGGAGGCTAACTTTAGTGATCCCGCCAAAAAAGTCACCATGAGAACTCGAATACGCTGGTAAAACGCCGTGTTTTAACACAGACTGAAAGCCGCAAAACGCGTTTGATGTACATAATTTAGTCACAGGATATTGAAATATTAAAAAGATATTTGTGAGATCGTAGCTATCGGAAGTACGCGGTTACGTATCATAAGGAGCAAGAGAGAAAGAGAGAGAGAGAGAGAGAGCGAGCAAGCGCGATCGCTGTCAATATTATAATTGAACTGTGCAATCTGTTGAAATGTTCGGAAATACTTTTATCTCGTCTTAACTGTCAACGTCGTACTTGCGATGCATTGTTCATTAGTTAAGTCTTAAACAGAAAGAAATGTGCTCGTCGTGCAAGCGAGAGATGGTGCAAGTTTTACTCCTTTGATCTTCCAGTCTCATAACAGCGACGCGTCTTCAAGAGAGACTTTTTTACAAATGCTTAGGCTACGTGATTTAGATTGTAATATGTTCGCATTGCCGAGACGTTGGTCTTACGTTCCTCGCAACTTTTTCTACTTTTTGTACTTGCGCGGTGTTTTTTGCGCCGAAATATATAGTCTTTCGCCAACAGCCTCTTTGGAGAGCTGATGATGAGTTTACTACGACCGGCCGCAAATGAGATGATTCTGGCGGGATTAAAGGAGAGCGCAAATCGCACCATCTGTCGTATATGTCCGAGAAAAGAGAAAAACGCTGTCTATACTACTATCATTTTTAGCTTCACGTGTTACATTCGATCACTCTCTCAGCTTATTTTTATATAGTCTAATATAACGAAGAGGAAGGGGGGGGAAGTCATTTCGGCGAGAATATAAAAATTCTCTTTTTGATCGAGAATTACTGACATTGTCCATGACGGGCGTTTATTTTCACCTCGCATTTAGAGTAAAGAGAGTTGAAGAGATACAATCACACACAAACTTTCCGGAAAGAGAAACTTTTATTTGTGCGATTTGAAACGACGAAAATCTAATTATTATTATTTATTCGTCAGCTACATGAAACGCGCGTGTTGTGTATCTGAGAGACTCGTGTTTTACTAATAATAAATAAATAAATCATTTGAAGACTCTTCCATGACAAATTTTACCAAATGAAAAACGATTGACGGAAATTGACTTGATCTCCCCTCCGAACGATACGGCAAGAGTGGATGGATATTTGCAAGCTGTGCACACATACACAGAGATCGCTGATGTATTACTCCAAATACGAAACACAATTGTGTTGAGTATATCCACGCGCATGAACTTCTCCTCTCTCTGCATTAGAATCCATCGACTGTCTCATCAGCGAGATTATTATTATTTTTTTTTTAATCTACCGTGCAAGTGTATCGTAGCGAAAGCTGTCGCACACACATGTGAGATTATGCTGATTGCCACACACGACTCTCTCGCGCAAATGCTTATGTGGTTTGCACTATGCATCACTCTTCCGTAAATACTGGATTTTTATAATCTTGTCTCGCATCATCCATCGTCTTACCTCTTTTATCTGACAAGCGCCGAAACATCGATCGCTTAATCTTTAGCTGTGGCGCGCGTCTAACCGTCGTCTATATGAAATAACTTTTTCCACGTACATTACATTTACACGCGTAAAGAAAAAAAAAACCCATACGTACGTACAGTATTTACCTGGAACATTTAGCAGCCAGTAAACAGAGTCTACATCTCTTAGCGTGTTGTATATGGACTTACATATTATACTATTAAATGTTAAACAATTTCCGAAGAAAAAAAATAAAAATAGGTAATCTTACAGTAGGTAGCTTAGGTATTTGTTGTTAACTAGGAATGTCTCTTATGATTAAAAAAGAAAAAAAAAACAAAAAACAAGAATTTCACTACTACTCTCGGACACGTAGCGTATAAAACAAAAACTCTTAGGGAGAGCCATGATTTTCAGGAGCGACTCTAGAGACTCGGAACTGTGATATTTTATTATTAAAATCTCTCGTGTGTCGAATTCGCGCACCGAAACAATTACACTCTTTGTCTCCCGTGACGAATCAAAGGTGCCGACCGATTTCGCGGGAATTTCGCGAGATCGGGTCTCGGGTCGAAAAAAAAAAAAAAAAAAAATTCCTCGGCCATTTACGTTAGTGTAAGTCAATCGGGTGCACGAGATGGTTACAATCCATTTTTTTCAAATGGAAATACAGAGGCGCACACGAATCTATCATGGTGCTCCCTGTAAAATTAAATACGGACCAGTGGTATTCAACCGCGTCCTCTTCTTCAGCGTCTCTGGCATCTCGTGGTTTTTTTACACGTGTATTTTTTTCTCGTTAATTTCGTTCTTCCACGTGCAACTTTACATGTGCATGATGAACTTTTTTATAGAATTTTTTTTATTTTACCATATGTTAACTCTCGCGGAGTTCGTAGGTTTTTCTTCATTTGTTTTAAGAACTGTTGTAGGAATAGAAAAATTCTGCATGTTTTCATAAACTTGAGATATATATATATATATATATTATATGTGTATATTTTTGTACTTTAGTCTTTTTTACGTATCTCCGAACCGTGATTAGATTATGTTCTTCGTTCCAGTTCTCTCGAACACGAATCATTTTCGACGCTCTTCCGAGAGTTCACTCCAGGTTGAATACCTCTGATTTATAGACAAATTCTAGCGAAATAAGCGTTCACATGCTAAATATACAATTAATAATACCCGCGTATCTCCGTGACGGATTTCGTTGTCGTCTGGCCGTCGCGCAGAGAAACGCGTTATTTTTCCTTCCCTTTCTCCCCCCGTTTACTTGCGACTCGTTGCGCTCACACGTTTCATAGGTTCTAAGTGTACAGATACATAATTTTTAGCGCAACATTCGAGTAAGCCGTGGTGCAATCCTCTCGAACGAACAGACGACAAAGAATCCGTCGCGCAAAAAAATGTGCGCGCGAACTGTCGGTTCTGAAAGCGCGTCGCGAGGTCGAAAAGTTCAAAATGAAACACATTCACATTCCGTGTTTGCCGTACTTAGTGGCGTCTTGTTGAGTTTGAATTTTACGTAGCTATAAGATTCGCGTTCGATGGTATCGACCGTAATGTTACGTACAGACTGCATGCGGACACGGAAAATGCAGTGTTTTAGTAGTTTTTTCTTTTTTTTATTGCATTTCGCAAATGCTGTTAGTTGATGGTGCTGTAAAGAATTTTATATTGCGTACGTTAAATAATTCTCCGCGCATGGATTGTGGATACGTTTCGATTGAAACAAAAAGGCGAATATACTATACTTATGAGTCAGTTGATTCAGATTCAAGATGTGAGTGGAGAGATTTATATTTAGGAAAGTTGAGAAAAAAAATGTGTTTTACATTAACTTTTCGCCTTGCGCCACTTTCAGAGCGGAACCGTTCATATATTTGCAAAAGGGAAAGCAATTATTTTTGTTTCTGTTATATCTTTTACTTTTTGCCATTTACATACTTGTAAATACCCATTCTTTACGAATCATTCTTTTTATTTATTATTATACATTAGCGCAAATATCGCTTTTGTTTCAGTATCGAAAAATATTGCCTTTATGTAAAATTAATTGTTTACACACACACCGACAGAGAGCGAGAGAAAGAGAGAGAGGGAGAAGATAATTGTTTTGATCA
>QVNW01001552.1:0-46564 GCA_014825475.1 Pseudomyrmex flavicornis
AAAAAAATCTCGAAATGATAAGATAATAGTTTGATATACGTGAAATTTTTCATTGTGAATTAACGTGTAATATATTATCAAAAGCACTTTTTAATTAAATAAAACGAAAGAAAATCATTTTATCACGTGTACGCGTGTAAAACAGAATAGTACAATACAATAAGTGTAATTTTGCCAGGATTATTAAATGAATTTTTGTATTTCTTATGTATGTATTACGTGTATATTATTTTGTATAAAACATTATTGTATAAAAAGAATATTGTAAAAAAATTATATTATTTTGTATTAGTAATGTATAAGAAACATTGTAAAAAATTTGTAAAATGAAACTTGAAAATTGTAATATATTTTTGATAATGAAATGAATAAAAAATATTTCTTGAAATACTTCTTGAAATTGCAACTTTTCATACATATATATTTGTGTATTGTTAAAATAATTTTGTAATATATTATCTATATATGTAGTGGATTTAAAAAAATAAAATAAAATTTATAAAGCAAATAGCAGCAAATGATGATATAAAAGGAGGTACCTATACTCCATAAATTCTGATGCTGCTTGCTAAAAATCTTTCTTGACAATCATTCAATTTTCTTGACAATCATTCATATATGTTGTGTGGAGAGTTGCAGATTGTTATTTTATTCCTTTCTTTGTTTTCTTTCCTTATTCTTACAGATCTGTCAATTTACTTTTCAAAATAAATTGAATCGACGCCCGTAACAGCTCGCTGTTCACACATCTGCATTAACGGGAAACATATAATAACGTTATTAATATTTGTAAAGCAGTAAAATGTATGTATGATGATCCAGAGAGATGTACTTACTTAATTACACTGTATTCTTTTTTGTAATATCGCTCGGCAGTCAGGAAATCCGCGGCTTACTCAAAAGTCGTTACTGTTTTAGTCACAATCGCAGTAACACACGAAGTTTAGTTCTTTACACGCGCGAACGACCGCGATACAATTGTACCGTAAAGCTCGTTAATTACCGACATCGGTGCGCGAAAGAAGTTCTTCTCGCGTCGCGCGCGTTTCGTGGAAGCGCAAACAGGCCGCGAAAGTTTCGTACACTTGCCAATTACGATCACTGGCGAGTACGCGATGTTAATTAAGCGTCACTATAAAACGCACGACACTTTCCGACACACATGTGCGAGCGATATTCGCGCACGAGACGATGATAATCGCGAGAAATACGGGAACAAGTCGAACGAAGTTGTGCTTCGCGTCATGCGTCCGCAATAACTAGCCGCTGATTCGAGCGTAGCAAAACGCGCGATACTTCGATAATCGAAGTATCGAATCGATGCGCGCGCCGTTTTTAACGCTATCTAGCGTCTCTCAACGGAGTAAATCGAAATTTCTTGGTCTTCGAATGTTGTAGAACAAAGATAGATGACGCTCAAAACGCGTTTAAAGCTAACGCACCTGTAGACGAACATCAATCAGCTGTAAGTGATAATGACCGACAATGATAGAACGCGTTCGGATGATAACAAACGCGTGATGTAACGGATGCCGTGATCGCCGAGCATCATAAATCTCAGGTGCTCAGGACGACGCGGATATTCCAGAGCTATGGGTTGAGTGAGTCAAAGTTTGAACACGTAAGTTCTGACAAGGCAACACGCGGAAATCCGTCGACACACGTGATACACGAGTTAGGTTATATAATGTGATTGCTCTTATCGCATTTTTTGTTTGATCGGGAACAAAAACTAGGGTTTTGAAATGTTGATCAGATAACGCAGAATTCGACACACGCGATTTGTGTTTGGAGTAACTAAGTTCATATGTACTAAGAAAAAAATAGAGAGAGAGATAAAGAAACAGGAAGGTTAGATTTGTTTTTTTAGTGTTGTTTTTTTACATACATAATTATACATAACAGTAATGTAACAGATGTGAAAACCTGAAATGATTATTCATTTATTCCATTCACGGCGTATAATAAGCGCATAATTTGTTAATAAAAAAATCTGAAAATTGACTGACATATATTCTGCTTACTCATCAAGGTGTCTCCTTGTTGTTTGTAGATAATGTATAATTTCTTCGTGTGTAACATTCTGAAATATCTTTGGAAAAGGAACAAAGTGGAACAATTAGACGTGTCGCTTCTCAAATGTTTTTGTTGTTCCTGAAAATCTTACCACTATGCGTAATATTGCAACAGAGAAGCTTTCACTGCAATCAATCCTGAGACTCAACAATAATGACTTCAAGGAATTCATTTGTGGCTGGGGTGCAGCTGTCATCAATGTTTCTGTTACTTTTCCTATTAACAAGGTCATATTCAGACAGGTATGTGAGCAACAAATAATATTGTGAAAACAAATGACGAAATTTAAAGTAAAGCACTTTTAATTGACTTTTATTGTAACACAGATTTTGGAAGGAGTACCAGTTCGTGCTGCAGTCGGGCAGATATCACGAGAAGGGTTAGGATTGTTGTATCGTGGAATTCTGCCACCTTTGTGTCAAAAGACTTTGTCACTCAGTCTAATGTTTAGCATATACGAAGGTTGCAGGCAAAGATTCTGTCTGATAAGTAGAAGTGAGATATTAGCCAAGGTTCTGGCAGCAAATATAGCCGGTGCAGCTGAAGCTGTTCTAATGCCGCTCGAAAGAGTGCAAACGCTGTTGCAGGATTGGCGATACCACAACAAGTTCAAGAACACTTCTCACGCCTTCAGGTATCTGTTGACGAATCACGGAGTAACCGAGTGTTATCGCGGAATGGTTCCTATTGTGTACAGAAACAGTTTATCCAATCTGATGTTCTTCACGTTGCGAGATCAGTCAAAGGTGCTGCTGGGTGAACAGGAGTCGCTGCTGACAAACTTTGTCAGCGGCGCTTTGATAGGCGGCTTCACCAGCACGGTGTTTTATCCGATGAACGTGATCAAGATACACATGCAGACGAAAATAGGTGGCGACTTCGAAAAATTTCTGGTTGTCATTCGCGAGATATACGTTTCCAGAAATCGAAGTATAACTTCTTTTTACAAAGGTGTGCACTTGAACTACATGAGGTCTTTCATTAGTTGGGGTGTGATAAACGCGTCGTATGATTTCTTGAAGAATATTTTGTTCTAAGGACAACATTTAATAGGAAAGAATGTATATTTATATTTTGGGATTGTATTTTTCAGAGGGAAGATCTATTGTATATATATTAGATATTTTAAGTAACGATAGAAAAGTTTTTCTCTGTATACATGAGAGAGAGAAAGAGAGAGAGAGAGACGAGTGTCGCGATCGCACATTTGTTTTGCTGTATGCAGGATTGCACACAAGAAGAAACTTTGTGTACATAGAGTGCAAAAACGTAAGCGTTGCAAAAACAAATCGTATGTTGTCGAACTAGGTTTCATTTACAAAGGATGAGTATTAAGTGTACAGGTATAATTGACAATTTTGTACTGATCAATTTTAACAGTTTTTTATTTACACATGCGCACATGATAAAAAAAAGCGCATTTAAAGAGTTTACGAATTCGAACGTGAAATAGAAAACATGTGAGATTAAATGAAAAAAAAAAATTCATCAGATTATTAACTCGAGCTCAAAAAATGGGCACTGGTTAGTCAACACCAGTTAAATAAACTCATGTTTTTCGTAAATTAATCGTATATAATCAAAATATGCTAACAATTACGCAAATCTTTTGAAATTTCAATTTTTAACCGCGTAAAATATACATACATAAGAAGAATACTTGGAGATACGGTAGAAAATGACCCCACGTATGTACGTATAATATGATTCCGCACTGAGAGCTCGCACTGCCTTGTGCGCAAACGGCTGATTTGTTTATCTTTGATTAAGAGTGAGTGAAACGATTTTTTTTAATACTCACGCAACACTACAATTTATTAGGTGAAAGAACCGCCGAGACTGACGCGTGTGAGCGGTCACTACTGCGTGCGTAAGTTACACAAGTTGATATCTGTATAATAATTGATACAAATAATTGATACAACGTTGTGTCCGAACATATTCAACGGATTAAAACAAAATGATATGCGAGCATACGTAAAATATATTTAATGTGTTGCAAACTTACACGCAATCACGTGATATTATATAATACATTTACAAATTATTTTGTATCATATGCGTATAGTGAGGTATTTTTTATTTTGTGATATATGTATAAGAAAAAAATACCTAGAGGAATTAATTCAATCACCGTGATATATGTGTTAGATAGAATATTATTAAAAATATGTTATTTGTTAATAAGTCAATTTACACGAGGAGAAAACAAATATACGTACGCAAATATGAAAACTCGAGAGAGTTAAGTGTTTCGTTTTTGCATCATGTTATACATACGTATATTTTACAACGTACATTTTTTAAATTCTCGTCGTACAGATAAAAAAAAACCATAGAGTTAACTAAAAACCAACTCAATAGATGTTCAAACTAAATATACGAAACTATTTTTACAGACTCTTTATTATACTTTATTGAATATCTCTCTCTTCAAGCTGTAACAATAGTAAAAAAACAGTTGTAGGACAATATTTATATTTTTCTTCTTTTTTTTTATTTACTTTAAATAGTAGATTTTGTAAAATTCAAAACTATCTCACATTTTTGTCAGTTTTTTCTTTTTCTCTCGTGAAACAAACTCAATAAAAGATGTAGTCCGATTTCTAAAATAGAAAGTTTGGAGAGCATTGAGCGACGGACTCTTGAGACGGTCCTGAACGAATGGTCGCCGCTTGTGCGCGGCGCGGCGCGTAAATCGATGCGCCGCGGCGCCTTTCATTCCGCGCGATACGTGTGTGTACGCGACTTGTGCACACACACATATCTAGCTCACACGTTTCGCCCGCGGAAGCATCTCATCGTCGTGTCGTGTCGGAAGCGTCTCGTCTTCCAGGATCGCGACGACAATTTTGCACCGTCGGATTTTCCATCCGACTGGCGTTCACATAGATAGGACTTAAAATTCGCACGAGCCGAACGGGAGAATCTGTAATCTCTCTGTGACCGGGAAGAGGCTTTGCGGAATTCCGTCGTTCTCCCGGTGCAACTCCAACCTTCCTTCCCTCTTCGGTCGTTCTCGCCGCATCGCGTTTCCCGGCGAGCAGAAACCGGCGGCGTTGTCGATTTCGGTGAGTTCGCACTACGAGTAGCGTGAATACATACAAGTACGAGAGAGAACGAGCTAATCTTGCGTTCGCGAGCAAAATTTTCCGCGTTTTTGGAGTTTTGTTCGCAAAAAAGTAACAAAATATTGTGTACACGAAGACGCGCGCAAAATTAAGAGCGCAGCTTTTGGAAAACTTCGAAAGATCCGTCGGAATTACAGCGATGAATTCAAAATCTCTCTCGAAGAATATCAATTTTCGAAGAAGCAATTAAAAACAAAAAAGAAAAGAAACAAACCGTCTTCTCGCGAGCGGATTCAACGTGCGAACTAGATGCAATTTTGCAATTTGAATTTAATTCTACGTTGAACAGTAACTCATGGGCCAGTTGTCACGAAAAAAAAAAAAAAAAACAATCGTTTTCGCGCCGTTTCGAAAACAAACGTCATATTCAATCTTTATTTCCATGTGTCTTCACGATTCGCGAGTTTCTCCGAAGCTCTTTCTCTCTTTCTCGTAGTCTCTAACTTCGCGCGGCTGCTTCTCGCAGAGCGAAAGGGTGGAGGGAGGGAAAGGGAGGAAGGGAGAGAGAGAGAGTGTGTGTGGCTATGAAGGGCTATCGTGATCGTTGCGCTGCCGTCGCCGCCGTTGCGAGGTACAGCTCGTCGTCGAACGGCAGTCGCGATAGTGCCGTGCTCCAGGTCGATGTCACCAGCGGCGGCTCCCAGCGCGAGCCTCGTTGCCGAGGCCAGCGTTAACGACCGCAGCGACGCGAATCATCGCCGAGAACACGCCAGGGTGCCGACAACGTCACCTCACTGATCGCGCGCGAGAATAATGAGAATCAACGCGACGAAGATGAGCACTCCGATCGAGGAGAAGATTGACCAGAAACTGAAGGTACGCACTGTTCTTTTTTTTTTTTTTTTTTTCTTCACCTATCTTAAGGAGTTGAGAAAAAAAAAGCGATCTCTTCGCTGCTCGTCGATTTCCGGTGATCAATATAATGCATCTCTCCGCGCTTGTAGCACTTACAGCCGCAGCGAGATGCAGCACGCGCGCGTACATACATACGTATGTATTTCATCGTACGCGTACATATATCTCATGCTCTGTGCAACGTGCAAAGATGTATGCAGCAAATGCGTCGCTTGGATATGTTCGAGTTTTTTTTTATTTTAGTTTTGTGTGTACACGGCAGTGTTTTCGATTAACACCGGAAACAACCGCCAAGTACGTCAAGATGACGGATTTCAGCAATTTTTATTTCCAAGAAATGTTTCTTCTGGGTAGTAGTTCAACATAAAAAACGGCAAGTTGTGTGAAACATATAAAACTCTTTGAATATTGAGAGCCTTGCTGATTAATTATTCAATGAAGTAAAATATATATTTTATATTGAAAGAAATTAAATTAAATATATAATAAATGTGTTTTCAAAACACTTGTCAAATTGACGAATGTGATAAAACTAGTACATTCAACTCTGGTTGCTCTAGTGTTGAACATTGCGCGAATCTCAACTTGGAAGTGTTGTGTCCGAGTTTGAAATTTAATTACTATACATAAGACACTGATATAAACGTTCGATAGTAACAAAATCACATTTGCATTTTAGAAAACTTTTTCATCGAAGCGCTTTCTCGAAGCGACTCACGGCGGATAACAAAAGCGAGGAACGTTCGTGGAACATTTTTTTTTTTTTGTTTGACGCGCAGAAAATTCGGAGAGACGAATATCTCATTACGGAGATAATAGACATGTAATTTAATTACTGCATTCGGAATGTGTTTACGATGACGCTTCGTTTTATGTTCCGGTGGTACTTTTATCTGGCATAATGTTTCATTCAGCAACGTGAAACATATTCGTATATAGATTGCAGTCACGGCGG
This sequence comes from Pseudomyrmex flavicornis, assembly GCA_014825475.1. Lineage (NCBI taxonomy): Eukaryota > Metazoa > Arthropoda > Insecta > Hymenoptera > Formicidae > Pseudomyrmex > Pseudomyrmex flavicornis. The sequence continues at coordinate 7,018 of QVNW01001552.1, forward strand.
CATTTATCGCTGGACACGGTATGCGAGCGCGCGGCCTCGTGTTTTTGCATACGATAAGAGCGAATGAAAGGTCAAAAGAGCCGTGTGTATATGTGACTGCGGCGCATTTTAGTCGGGTCGCGTTGCACGTAATTCGCCACGGTTTCTATTCATTATACGCTCCTCTCCTCCTGTGTGTGTATCGTCGCTCCGAATAAATGCGCGCACGTGTACCTACGCATCTCGCATACAAGATTAAATAATTGGAATGTTCTCTCTTCTACATTACGGATATATTATGGATTGTTATAACGCGCCTCTCGGCGCGGGTTCGAGCTTAATTACGTTTATTTGTTTATTTGAAAAACACACCGCGTTAAGTGCGAAATATATTTGAAAATTAAAATTGGATATACTCCGTATATGCGTGTGTATTTTACTGAAAATTAAAAGCAAATCGAGTCTATTGAATAAGTAATAAATTATTTTTTCAATCATTTCTATTATCCCCGTTCACACACTTAACCGCGCGCGCGACAAATATTCCGCGTAAATTACAATAATCGTATAAACGAATGTAATAAAATAATTTAATTCAAGTAACGCAAAGGACGTACAATCGAGATTTACGCTCGAGAGAGTTGAATTTTTTCTGAATCGCATCTCGCAATTGTTCCCTTTGGGCGCACATTTTCCCGAATGTTCCACCGTTCAACCGGTAAAATTCTCGACGGATGCATGAGAAATGTTTTTTTTTTTTTTTTTTTTTTTTTTTTTTTTTTTTTTTTTCCGGAAAATTCGCGCGAAGGACAAGTTTTCTCGCTGGCACGAAAGACGACGACCGCCTGGAGGCGTCGTCTTGTTTTTGCGAAATATCTTCCACGAAATTGATTCCGGTTTCGTCGATTCTAAACCGTTTCCGTATTGATTGCGACATATAGCCAGAAGAGCGCGGTATATAGACTGGTATTCCTTAACCGGGATTAACTCTGACCGATATTAGCGGAATCGACCGTTCTCACGAACGCCGTCGGTTATCTTTAAGCGAGAGAGAGCGAGTTTCAAGCGGTTTTCAGCACTTCCACATGTACGCTCTCGTTTTTTTTTTCGTGTGCGAGTGTAAAAACAACAATCCTCCAAACAAGATCCTCCGAGTGAAACCTTTCAATTAAGTCGGTCAAAACCCTTGGCAATTTTAACGAGTCGCGCTCGGGAATCCTTACGTTAGAATCGGTAATTTGATGATTCCACGCGCAGCCGTCGAATTTTGAACGTGGCGGAGAGAGCTTTTACCAGTTAGGATGTAAAACTTCGCAAACAACGCTTAATTGATGTCCGCGCGGAGAAACGAACAAACTTTATTCGGGCGAGTTCGACAATTCTCTTTCTCTTTCTCTCTCTCTCTTGCTTTTCTCGAAATCAGCGATTCTGCGGTGTTCCCAACGTTGTAACAACTCTGAATATACGGAGACAAGAAAAAAAATCAATATTCGCGCGCGAGAATAAAATTTAGTTTACTCTTTTATTTCGCGATACATTTCCACTTTTGCACAATATAACCCGCGTGCGGTTCGTATATTGTATATGAGAGTCGTGTGTAATATCATGCGGTGAGAGAGAGAAAGAGAGAAAGAGAAATGACGGCAAAAACTCGCGCGTTGCCGCCGAGTTTCGTTTCTACTTTTCTCCGTGGAAAATAGCGATTTTATCACACGTACGCGGTTTCACGAGCTGCACAATAGTCTGTTACGGGCGCCGCACGTTACTCGTCCACTAGGACTGCACGCGGCTGTCCTGTGTTTGTTTTTCCGTGGAAAAAAAAAAGAAGAAATTAAAAAATGCGAGCAACATCGATTACTTTCGCGTCGGCGTTCAACGGATATATTGAAGATTATCGCGAAAAAATTCCTCTGAAACGAACCGAACGCGGAGGATGCAAGAGAATTTTTGATATAGTATTCCCGCGTATTGTAAATTTGCCGAGTTTTTCCTGGAAAAAACGTAACGTATATGGCACGATATTGCAATAAGGATATATATTGGAAGCGCGGTTATAATCTTCATTGTGTTCTCTTTTCCGCGAAGCGCGAAAAAGAGAAAAAAGAGTGTGAGCGGAAGAAAAGTTTTTTCTGAAAAAAAACAAGAAGATTAGCCAGCAAAAATTTGCCAAGCTTGTTGAATTTTTTTTGTGTTTCGTCATGTTGTTAACAACATGACGAAATAAAAAAGGCAGTAGATTTGGCGAATTTTTTTGTTCATCATATAATAAAAAATCGTTTTCTTTTCACGTGTAATATTAAAAGTAGACAAATTTGCGATATCTAACGTAAATAATTCTCCGAAAGAAATTGTATTTACGCGCCAAATAAAACATGCAAAAGCAAAGTTTCATTCGCGGGAATCTTATTGTTTTAAAAAAATTATAATGCAATGCATAATAATAACAACAGTCGTAATTAATATCGGAAATATTCTATATGTGGGCGCGATCCATTCTCGATTTCGACATGACACGATTTACTTTGTCGATACTTCGACAACTCGTTTGCATATCTCGAGAGCTATCTGAGAGAGAGAGAGTTCGAACATTCAATTGAATTAAGCGGATCAATCAAAACGCGCTCGAACGACTCGGAAAATAAAACGTTATTCGAGAGAGAGATGAATGTTATCGGTCTATTTAACGAAAATATAATGTATTATAAATACGCAAAGAAGTGCTTTTCGGTACGAAGACATCTATTCTAAAGTATTACCATTTGTCCCGTTTTACCTCGATTTAACGACCCAAAAATCTCATTCACAACGGTATAACGATTGTTACTTAAATATATCATCGTGTACCATTACGTTACCGCGCACGTTTATATGCCGATTATCGGTTTCTCCGAACTTTTCCGACCGGTTGGATTCTATTTCGACGACGGGATATCGACTCGTATACGTCGTAATACACAAAAGCAAATGTAGATTTATTTTTTCTCACGGATGTCACGCGCGGAATCGGATTTTCATATTCACGTCAATATAAATTGTCGTATAAAAAAAAATAAATAAATAAATAAATTCACTTTCTGCGCACCTCTCTTTGTGCACATCTCTCCGATGATTTTACCTGTTATTTCTTCGGATCTCGCGTCCCGATTTCAGTCTAAAATGCGCGCTTTGAAACGACTTTGTGACTTTGATACGGAGAAAATTAACAAGAATCTTTTGTGAGAAAACAATTCTATTTCTATACCGACATTTTTCGAAATTCAGAGACAAGAGATAATTGTCATTTACTACAAAGAAATAACTATTGAGAGATATGTAAATGTTGATCATAACAATCGTCAATCTTGTTTTAAGTATTTCTAAGATACGTGTCATGAAATTTTTCCTAAAACTTTACATGTATATAAGTTACTCAGTTACAATTATTTTTTTAAATAAATATTCAATCACATTGAGGACAATAACTTCGGATTGTCGAAAAATTACTCCGTATCTCACGCTACGAATAGACCTCGGTGATTCGATAAATAACGAATTGGCGGGTCATCAATTGTTTCGTTATTGTTTTCGCACTCATGCGGCTGTCATCGTCGAAAAAAAAAATGTCGAAATTAGATCGCTATTTGAATGATTTAAGGAGTCTCGGCTCACGTAGTCGTGAGTGAACCAAGAGAGGTTCATTAATTAAATAAATAAAGTTGCGAGGGAGAAAAAGCTGTGTAATGTGGATGCTTGTAAATCGTGTGAACACACACACACACGCGTGCGCGCGTCACGCGGTTCGCCGATCCATCTCCGAACCACGAATATGGTGAATATGAATTAATTTCGAGCCGACCTATTGCGGTCTTGCGGATTTCAAACGCGAAACCTGTGGGTGTAGATATCAGGGAGGGAAGGAAGGTATCACCCGCGGCCGGAACGAACGAGAAATAACGTAATAACGATAATTTCGCTTGAGATAATTAGGCACGGTAACCCAATAAAACACGGACATTCAATTAAGAATTTACCGTGAAACGATTCCCGAGTCTCATGCATAAATGCATGTTCGGCCCGTCGTTTGTGGTGCGTTGACTTCGCTTTAATCAATCGATATATATATATATATATTACGACGGGGAGAGGTTTTTTTTTCATTAGTATTGCTATCTCGGGTGATGTAACGCGAGTGAGCGCGCGCGCAGGCGTCTTTGCCTTTAATCTTCTACTACTTCCGCGCGTCGCGGAAAGCGAACACTCGCCTCTGGTGCGCGAGAAATTCTAAAATAACTTTTATTCGTTCCTGCTTTTTTTTCCTGCTCTTCTCTCGCTATCCCTCGGGTCCTTCATCTCTCGCTCTTTCCTTCGCCGCAATTTGCTTCCTTCGAATGCAAACTTCGTGTGTATGCTGGAAAAAAACGAAAAAGAAACACAAAACCTGGAGTAAATAATATCACGTTATTTCTCGGATAGAGCGTCGGGAAAATGTGAAAACACACATTTCGAAACACACATCCGAATTTTGAATGATTACTCGATTCGGAAAACCGTCAATCCGGTGATTTGTCACGCGCTATTTAATTAATGTCTGCTAATTTTTCACTCGAAAACCCGAACGTTGCATTTGCACGAGATGTCAATATTTAGAAATAATAAAAATATAATAAATATAAAATACATTTCTCTGGCGTATGTATTTCGAGAGAGCGAAACGGGAAGTTTTCTGTCACTTTGATTTTATTATCGATAGGTGCGGACGGGGATGGTGACGGTAAGCGACGGGAAGAGCAAGCCCGTCCCAATGCGTTTGCATCTGTCTATGGAGGTATTAAAACTTCAACGGGAGGATCTGGAGGTAAAGTGCCTTTCGATGACGAGCATTTATTATTTCGTGAGCTTTGATCGTCGACATATATATATATATATATATTATACATCTTATATTGATCTCGCATGCGAATACGACACCGTGTGAAAAACGCGTCAAAGACGAGAACACATTTTCAGCAGGCAGTGAATCACAATCAGCCACCCCTAGACACTCAGGAGCGCATGGTGCAAATCACCAGGCAGAAGACCGGCGGTTTGGGGCTGAGCATTAAGGGCGGAGCGGAACACAAACTTCCGGTGCTCATATCGAGGATCTATAAGGGTCAGGCTGCCGATAAGTGCGGTCAACTGTTTATAGGGGACGCGATTATCAAAGGTATATACATCGACAAAATACCACGATGAATGACGGTTGCATCACACACGTGTATTTTATATTCCGAGAAAAAAAAGTTCTGCTTACGTGAACAAATTCGATACGTGATTTTTTTTATAAATAAATAATAAAAAAAAGGTTAGGTCAAAACGTTTTTTCTCAATCTGCTAATAAAAAATTGAGAAACACACAATCAACCCGGTGTTCGGACTCCTGCTGACCTTGTTTCATTAATTTTTGTTTGTTTGTTTGTTAAATTTGAAGCCAATATCATTGTAGATTAATGAATGAATAATTAAATTGTGTGTGATATTGAGACGATTGTCACGTATGATTGTATAATTTGTCCATGTGTAAAGAACTTTTTTACACAATCGTACGTTCGATATGTTATTTTGTCAATATTTTTATTTAAAAAACGGGTAAAAAAACTAGTTTTGAGAGTTGAATGAAAAAAGTCGGAAGTACTTTTTTTTTTTTTATCGTTGTTATATTACACTATTGTTACGTTACACCGCGTTTGTATATTCGCCACCCACATGTAATTCCGCATTGAATTGTATCAGCCTGTGTAATATGTGTACTATTAATACTCGTTTCTCATTATTCAAACTAGTCACGCGACGTTTGACAGTTTGGCGATAGTTGGAACGGGTATATACCTTTGTATTGTTTCTACGTGCAGTGTTAATGAGTATCGATTTCGATTTCTGCCTCTCTCTCTCTCTCTCTCTCTCTTTCTTTCTCTGCCAATGCTCGCTTCTGTGTTATTGAAACGAAAAGTTTGCTCTATCTCGACGCCACCCTACATTACATCTAGGAACAATCGAGCCCTGTGTTGTGAGAGAAGGGACGAGAGAATATATCGTAAATTTACTAAATTGCATAATTCGTTTTCCATGTGCGCACACGCACACACACACACAGTGAACGGGGAGTATATCACGGCGTGTAAGCATGACGACGCTGTCAATATTTTGAGGAACGCCGGCGACATAGTGGTTCTAACGGTCAAGCATTATCGAGCGGCCAAGCCATTTCTACAAAAGAACGGTATTGTGAGACGTTTATCGTTGAATATTCTCGTAAAAACCGGCGACTGTATGAAAAGATATTTGACGTTCTCGATTCACAGATAAAGAGGAGAAGTTGGATAACGTTGCCAACGGCACGGCGGAGGACGGCTGGATATCGCCTAACAGACAAGGGGGTAGCCCCAGGTGCAGTCACAGTCGACAAAGCTCGAACGCATCTTCCAGCACGATGCAACATAAAAAATGGGTGGATGTCATTACAGGTAAAAAAAAAAAAGATGTTTCCGCTTGAGCACAAGTATTTAAAGTCACATCATGTAATGTAATATAATTCCGCCTTCACGTCACGTGTATGTATGCGTGTTTAAAATTCTCTTAATACTTTTTTCATGTACATAAAATATACACGCGCAAACGCAGAGAGTATTTCGAGACGAGTTTAAATCGTATCATTATTAAAGAAGTTATTTCAAACAAAATACGTGGTTACACACGTGGAAATTGCGCGCAACGTTAATTCCACGCGAGATTTCTCTCTCTCTCTCTCTCTCTCTCCGGGAGCTGAAACATCAAACAGTCGCGATATTTTCATGCGAGGTAAAAATATGTGTGTAATTGCTGTTTTTAATTAAACCGTTCTGACGTCGTTTTTCAGTTCCGTTAATGATGGCGTATGTGACGAGATACATATTCGGCACCGACAAGTTGAGAAGAAACGCGTTCGAAGTCAGAGGACTTAACGGGGCGCGTACAGGAGTGATACATTGCGACGATAGCGCTATTCTGAGCCAATGGTTGAAATACATAACCGATAACATAACAGGATTGACGCATTTGCAGGTGATATTAATATAATAAAATTGATCGTGCGTAATATGTACTTTCACTGTGTGTCTTTCTTTCTCTTTCTCTTTCTCTCTCTCTCTCTTCTATCGTATCGCATTTCCAATTTCGACAATTTAAGCTGTCGTTAATTTTAACGACACGAAATTGTGTCGAGTGTGAGTATAGTTTGAATTTAATTTCAGATGAAACTGTACAATCGTAACTTCGGAGTCGGCGAGCGCATAGAATACATGGGTTGGGTAAATGAAGCGGTAAGCAACAGCAATCAACCGTGGCAAAGTTACAGGCCGAGGTTTCTGGCTCTGAAAGGACCGGATCTATTATTATTCGAAACACCCCCGGTATGTGTATTGGAGAAAGTTCCTATCTCTCTCTCTCTCTCTCTCTCTCTGTTTTAGGGCAATTCTTTTTATTTAAACACCTTTGGAAGATGTATTCGAACTTTTTTCTCATCGAATATCGGAATTTTCTTGTCTCGCTACAGTGCAACATAGGCGACTGGTCACGCTGCGCGCTGACGTTTAAAGTGTACCAAACGATGTTTCGCGTGATGCGCGAATCGGAAAATGTGGACGAGCGGCAGCATTGCTTCCTGACGCAGAGTCCGGGTAAACCGCCGCGTTACTTAAGCGTCGAGACCAGGCAAGAACTTCTGCGAGTCGAAGCGGCATGGCACACGGCGGTGTGTTCAGCTGTCACGCATTTGAAGGTTCGTGGCGATTCCCGTAAACAGAGCCGAGACTTTCGGCGTTCATTCATCAACGTCTATTTCCTTTCACGCTGTAGAGCAAAACCTTCCCGGTGACATTCAACGGCAAGAGCGCGTGTCTAACTTTGGAGTGGACTCAAGGATTCACGTTGTCGTACGAGGGAATCGGTGAGGTAGCGTGGCGTTACAAATTCTCTCAGTTGAGAGGCTCCAGCGACGACGGCAAGAGCAGACTCAAATTGCACTTTCAAGAGCTGGATAGTATCGCGATCGAAACGAAGGTGAGGAAAATCTCTTCTCGATGTTGCATTGAATGTCTCTCAATTTTCGATTTTTTATTTTCTCTATCAAAGAACATATGTATTCACAATACGTTTGCGTGTATTTTGACAGGAATTCGAGTGTTCCCAGTTGCAAAACTTGTTGTTTTGTATGCATGCGTTTCTTACTGCGAAGGTAGCCGCGGTAGATCCTACATTTTTAACGTCGACCACTCCGTAAAAAAAAGCGAGAAGAATGTAATATAGGTGTAATAAATTAAATACGTTAATGCCGACGAATCACCATGCGCGGATCACTTTTGTGTTCTGTTGTCGTTTACACGGATAGCGTGTGTGTGTGTGTGTGTGTGTGTGTGTGTGCGCGTGCGTACGCTGGAAAAAAATTACAAGAAAGGAGAATAAGAAGACGAAGAAGAAGAAGAAGAGGAGGAAGGAAAAAGAGAAGCGACAGAAACTAGTCAATATAATCCAAAAGGTATTTTTATTGTTTACATATACAAATCACAAAGTGGTACTACTCTAACTCATCCTACCAAGCCAATTTCACAAGTATGTATATGAATCTAACGGCTATCATAGTACGCATATAAGATAAGTATATTCCCGCGAGTTTCTAGGAGTGGTAGTGTGCGTTTGTGAATGGTTGGCCCGATATTTGCGTTATCAACTTTCGCTACGTACATTTATACATAGTATTGTTTGAATGTCTTGAGAGAAACGTAACATTACTTGTGCAATCTGAACGAATTATGTACATATAATTTTTGAAATGTAGTGCTTTACTCTTTTCGTAGACTGAATATCGTTGTTTTATATATATGACATTTAATGGATAATCACGTGAAATAACATTTACAAAAAAAGATTTAATAATTTGTAGAAATTAAAGCAACACACGCAAAGAGTGACACATGCCGGTTCATGAGTTTTAATTTGCAGTGATGAGAATGATTTGTTTTTATTATAGTAGATTATATTTTATATATACATATATACAATGCTTATATACATCTCTCTCTCTATATATATATTTGTATTGCGTGCCGTACATGTATCAGGTGCCTTAAAAAATCATGAAAAAAAAGAAAGGAAGTAGCGAAATTAAAGGAGGCATCAACTTTTCGTTTCTCGTCAATAAGACATAAATCATTACACGCATATATTTACATAACAGTTAGAAACGTATTAAAACGTACACGCACGAATTGTTGTTGCATTTTCCGTTCGAGAAATTCTAATTTGCGATTCTTCTGAAGAATGTTTTGAGATGAGTGCGATTGAATCGAAGAACACGCAGTATTGATTCGTCCATATGACAAATCGTCAACATAACAATTACAGCCCTATAGCAATAAAGCGTTTAAAGTAAAACTATTATAAGTGGCTCACACACATTCAAGCGCGCGTAACGTCGTGAATTAATCTCGAAATAGTTCATTCATCAACGCAGTATTATCGATGGGGGCAATAAGTTTTATATACAAATTGCTAAGCGGCGAGCATTGTGACATTATCGAGCCGCAATAATTGTATTGAAACGCGATCTGTAATTGTTATAATTGTACTTTACTGGGTATCGGGCGCAATAGCTGTACGCGCGTTGCGTTCTGATGATTCGCGAACTTTTCTCGTCTTTGTGTCGAAAGTTCTTACATTGAAGAGAAAATAAACGATACTCACACACTGAAAAAGAAGCTTATTTGATACGTAATGGAGTATATATATGTGAGCGTCACATGCAGATCTCTGTAGTGTCTTCAAATATATCAATTATCTCTTTCCAATATCTCTCTCACTATAGTTACATATAGTTACTTAGAGTTAACACTGTATATTATATATATATATATATGTATACATATATCTTATCGTTCGGTTCTCAATTATATTTAAAGCAATAAATTCCGTAATAAAAGAAAAAAGAACGAAACTAGAGAGATTATGACAAGAGAGAAAAAATAGGCTATACAAATACCCTATACGCATATATGTACTATATATATATATGTACTATATATATATATAAAAAAAAAAAAAAAAAAAAAAAAAAAAAAAAAAAAAAAATTATATGACGCAAGAGTGTTGCACGTTTTCCAATATACGCCTAATTAATTCTTTAGGTTTTACATATAAGAACGAATAATAATCTTACATGCACACACGCGTCGCGTAGATGCCACACAAAAGGAGACTCATGTGGATGAGTTTGATTTCAATCGCGTGTTTCTCAGAAGTCTCCGGTTACTCGTAGAAAGTGCCTACAAAGTAACATAGAAGAACAAATTATGTAAAGAAGTCCCACTTCTGTTATATCATAGCGTACATCTATATTGCTGATATATATATATATATATATATATATATATATATATATATACATACATACATACATATTGTACTTCTCTAGTCTGTAAAGTATCAAGGTATTTTACGCGATACCTAATAGCCATTGTGTTTAATACAATTTGTTGTATAAGTTTGATTTCAATCGCGAGATGTTAAAATATTCGGAAAAACATCACCGTTTTGCTTTCTTTCTTTTTTTTTCTTTTTTTAAATATAAAATACCATTGATTTTACACACGTGAAACGCAAAAGGATATTTTTGTTTGTCGTTAAAGAAATTCTGAATATTATTCATGACCAACATAAATAGATACATATGTATATTGTAGTATATAAGGATTATATATACAATAATATCTCGAATTTAAGTGCAGAATGATAGTGATACTTTGAGATTGTTTATAACACAAATAATTTGCTTTATTTACATTGTTGTATAAGTTTCTATGTTTGTTGAGAGACAATTAAACATCTTGACATATCAGATCAACTTGAGAATGTTTATTAAGATGAAGTTTGGTTAAAATATTATTTGAAAAAAGAAAGTTTTGTTATCGTTTAATTTGTTGAAGTTTTAAAATTGTTGAATAATCGTGTTAGTTTTTATTTTATACACTCTCATTTGCGCACTATCCTGTGCTTAAAATCGGAGATTATCGACTGCACAATTATATCATATAAGCAAGTTAGTTAAGAATGGAATGAAGCTGGAAGAAATCTACAGCAATTAGAGATTCAAGTTTATTTACGATGTGACTTCTGCTCTCTCTCTCTTTTTCTGACTACGTAGATATTATATATGTATGAAAAAAAATGTCATCGATTTATAAAAACTTTTTATATTCACAATCCGTTTAATATTTTTTTCAATTCTTGCGTTATTTACATCGAATTCAGCTCATTCCGATAATTGTACACAGCGTATACTCTCGAAATTCGCTGATTGTATTCGACTGATTTTAGCGAGCATTTGCAATTCCAAGTCCTGTCGTTACGTTACATATTCAGTCTTTTTGCATCTTTTGTGTAATTCATGCGTACTTACACCGTTCGAGAAAATGGAATGGAAGAGCAAACTCGCGGCACCGGCATAAAAAAAACATCATAATCTTAAATTTCGAAATATAGTTTATCTGTTATAATGTCTATCCCCCATTGACAATATGTCCTAAAATATATCATTGTTAGAAGTTACAAATCTGATGCGTCCTTACAGTTTTCTCCCCTTTGTAGTTTTATATATATATATATTATATTAAAAACTTGTATTAAACACAACTGATCTTTTACAGTTTCAGAATTTGTTTTAATAAAAAGAATAGAAAATGTTAAAAATAAACAATTAACAAGATAGGAAATTTTCTGTCACAAGGAACAACACAGTTTATGTGAATAATAATAACAATCAGACTTTATTTATTGCATTTGCACGTTTTTCGGCTTGCTGTTGTCATACCAATATTTGTATATGAAAAATATAGAAAACCTCGAGGTTTTTCAAAAATATTCTCAATACATATATACATAAAATATACTTATACAAAGTTGCGCAAAACAAATCTGGACTTTTTCAAATATAAGTTAAATTAGTATTTTATAGCTGTAGTTTTTTTTGCATTCACAAAGAAAAAGATCTGCGTGGCAATTTGTATAATAATTACAAATGTTTTCGATCGAAATCAGTTTCAAAAATTAATAATAAATCTCTGTCGATGAGAAAAACCTGGTCAACAAAAGTCAAGCTAATTGATGATGATATAAATAATCAATATAAATACAATGAATTACTTGCACACAGTGACAGAGTTTAGATTTTCCTAGATAGATCAATAGAGTTTCTTAGACATCCTAGACATGAATTTGCAAAAACATGAAGGTGCACAGAGACAAATGATCGAACTGCGATATGTACTACCTCTATGCACCTTCAACTGCAAAAACAGAGGTTTGAATTCGATGAGCTTCTCGCAAGGGTGGCACTTCGCGTGTACATGTAGCTGTACAAACAGAATACTGAATCTAAAACAATAATAAAATTTACAGTTTTATTTATGGCGACTATATGTCAAGACTAGAGACTGCGAATGTTCTTTGTTCTATTTTTGACACGTACCAGATTTCTCAGTGCCACGTTGCGAATTGCAACTCGCGTAGGGTTTTATTTGTGTTTCTCTTTGAATAAATTTATACTTCGACTTTTTCCGCATTCCACTCAACACAATGATAATTGATATTCTTTTTCACATCTCCGCAAAGTCATCACCAAAATCCTCTTCTTCCTCTCGTCGAAGTTTTTCTCTTTTTTTTTTTCTATTTTAAGGCCTATTTCAAGGTTTCGTCTTGGATTCTGTTGCATAAGAGTTCAAATAACATGTAGATATTTGCGTACATACATTTAGATTATAAACAGTAAAAAAGAATAAGATAGATAAGAGATACATAAAAAATATCAACTCGTACTTTGATAATAATTGATCCGTCTTCTTCTTGGTCTTTTATGTAAATGTGTCGCCTTAACGTGACGCGCTAAAGCCGTCACCATCATGAACGTTTCTGAGCAGTGTTTGCACGTGAATCTTTTTCTTCTTCTGATACGTCTTCTTTTAACTGGTTTCTTTTCTTCTTTTTCATCATCGCTAGTCAAATTCACGGTAATAATCTCGTTTTCCTTATCTTCATCGTTGTCGTCGTCGCCAGTCAAGTCGATAATCTCGATCTATCAAACAGTTTCAACATCTCGATCAAAGGGCAAATTCAAACCAGCAAGATAAAAATGTTTTGAATTATTCCACTTTTGAATCTTTGTTTAGAATTCGTATAAAACTTACATGTATATATTCGCAGATATTACAAATAATAAAAATAAACGATAAATTGAAAGATGATTTACCTTCTGTCGTTTTGCTCTCATCCTCTTTTTCATCCTCAATTTGTCTAAGTGTATATTGCGCTTGGCCATATGTGACTTCTTGCGACCTCGCGGTCTGCTACGTCTCTTATACACGCTCTGTTCTTCTTCCTCCACCTTCCATTTCGGTACAAAAACCATTTCATCATCACCACGATCAAGGAGTTTCTGTTTGCGCGGTCTTCGTCTACCTTGCGGACGCTGATCGACCTGATCGCTGACCGTTGCAGATACTGGCACTTCTGAAGCAGTCGTTGATGATTGCGGATCAGTCTGTTCGTCGACCACTTGTTGATCATCCGACTTGTTGACTTCTGATGACGATGATTTCGAATCTTCTTCGTGCTTTTCCTTCTTCAATTTCAGCAACGAAATTGACTGCGAAACCTCATTGTAAGACATATCCCCGGGGAAATAGTATGTCATTGCAGGAGGTACTTTCGAATCCGTTTGATCTTCGATATCTTCTTTTTCGTTCTCTTGTCCCGAAAAAGCTAAATAAAAATATATGTATATTTCAGTTCTCTCTTTACACATTAGTTTAAAAAATATTTGTTGCACATATATAGTTAAATAACTGGTAGACATTTATTCGATCTTACATGTTCCAATGATGAAACCGTTTTTAGCGTCCAACTGCTCGTTTACTTCTTCGGAGTTGTTTTCGTGAGGACCTTCTGACAGTGACTCCTCAAGATTCATAATATCATCAAGCTGATGTGATTTTTGCTCCGAGTCCGTGGTTTCATCGTCTACTAGCTCTTCCTCTTCCTCTCTGTATAAAAAATATATATTTAGTTTAAAAATGAAATAAACTGACTAAACATACTCTTTTTACAAACTCACTCTGTTACAAAATGTAAATTATTTGACTCAACATCGTTCTCATCAGTCTCTTCGTTTTCTGAATTTGATTGGTAGAAGAGAAATAATTGTTCTCCGTCAGTGGTATTAAAGAGAATTACTTTTTGCTCCTTCTCTTGCACCATGCTATTTTCATTCTCCTCTACCTTCATGATGTCAGACTATAATGGAGAGAAATGTTAGAAAATAGTGTAAAAAATATACGATCTTACAGTTTTTTAAATATCAAAATTAAATATACCAGCATATTTTCGCTATCTTCCTGTTTTCCATCAATACAGTTTTCCGATACAATAGGATCTGTAACATTTTCTTCAATATCCATTTCATCGCTGCTATCTAGTATCTCCTCAAAAAACATAGTATTCTGTGCTTGATTATTATTTGGCAAAGTGGAATCTTTGATAGACTCTTCATCAATCATTTCACCAGTGTTTTCTAAGCTCTGTTCAAAATATGTTGTTATGTCTGTTTGATTATCTTCACCAACAACTATTTCTTCACCTACAACCTATACAATAGAACACAAAAATCTCATCAATAAACACTTAGTGTGCTAGATATAATCAGTAATTTCCTATCATAACAAAGTAAAATCTTACCAAATTTTCTTCAATGTGGAAAGGTTGTGTAATATATTGTTCATTCTCCATAAACATGATTTTTGTAGCTGTGTCTTTAGACACAACTTTCTCAAAAAGATCTGGTTTTGCCACAGACATGATGATGATGCTAATTTAAGACAATATATAATTATCAAAATCAATATCAACAATATGTAGATGTGATATTTGGAATTATATTACTCATGTTCTAAATTAATTTCTAAACAATAATTATAGACCATGTAAATATATATTTAGATCTTTACTGAGATACCGAAGAATTGTAGATATAATTTTTTATAAATAGATATTTCGTAATAAAACTCTTTCAGAGGCTATTGTTTGCGATCAAGGACACATAAGAAAGAACAAACAAACGCGCACACTGACCACTCTGAGTGCTTCAAAGTTGCAACACGACTTAGTGTCAGCTAGTGCACTCACTGAACGCTGCAGGAAGCATATTTATTTTTATTTCCTTTATTTCCGCGCTCAAAAAGATCTCGAGAAAAATGGTACGTGTGTGGGTGCGTGTGTGTGCTGTATATGTACGCGTGTAATATGAGTTTGTTAGCGCGACATGCAAAAATTCTTTTTGTTAAACTGAATCTTAAGACAGATTTTATTATGTTCTACGTAATGGCTTTCTTAAAATTTGTAAGACTTATAACATCAAGCGATATTTGCAATCTGTGATGAGAATAAAATGGAATTTAAAGACTCACAAGGCACGCTTAACTTTGTGGCTTACGCACTATGAACGAACATGGCTGACCTAGGCTACCTTGCAATCCTTGCATAACAGCAAAGTATTTTCACTGCGCATGCGTGTGAAAATCGACCAATTACTTGTGTGAAATACAACTCCGTTTTGTTTACGCTCTTCAAATGAATGTGTTTAGTTTTGATCGGTCTTGTGTTGTTTATTACACAAGTTTTATCGATTACTTGAATCAGTTCTGCTGTCGAATTGGTAAAACTGGTCTTAAAGCCAAATCGATTGTATCAAGCGTCAATCGTAATCGGCTTCGACTAATCGACCAATGCGATTGGTCAAACTGGTTCATGTAGTGTTGAAACTACTAAATGAATAAACAAATTATTACAATTTAATGAGCCTTTTTCACCGCAAGATTACTTTCTGAAGAACGTTAATTAAACATTTTATTACAAATAAAACCATTGAAATCCTAGTAAATTTTACCGGATATAAAATCCGGACATCGCTTTTGTTTTACTGCTCAAGTTTTTTTATGTCTTCTTGACTTCAAGTCTTTTATTTGATTTCTATAGCTACAGAATAGATGTAATAAGTCATACACATGATATAAAAAAAAAAAACTTAAAATACTCGATAACTTGTATGTACATTCAATTTTCAATTTTCTCGAAATTCAAACTTCGAGCAAAAAGTTTATTTTACAGTGTCCTTTTTTTGTTGTTCATTTCGTTTTGTTGGATTCTTTATTTTTTTCTTCTCATTTTCTTCAACTCATTCTGCTGCATCGCAGCCTCTCCGAAAATCTCGTTAACTTTACGTTTCCGTTCAGCATCGCTCTTAATTTGTTGAGCAATCTGTACTTTAGCCAAAAAGTCTCGGTCTTTTCTTATCTCGCGAATCGCGCCCTTGAACTCTCTCTTGTACTTGTGTAACAATTTCTCTCTTTCTGCTTTTTCCTTCGACATGGGTTTATGTTTCTTTCCGTCGTATCTGCAAGAGAATATATCGTTTGAAAAATGTCACATATATTAAAACTTGCACTAAATGATAAAATTGTTATAGAAAATTTTCATATAATCTAACACCACATACACTGTCATTATTTTAGGCTCATACGTCCTCAGAGGTTTGGGTCTCTTTTTTTCAAGCACAATATATTCCAGTTTCTTGCTCCGTAGAAGTGCGAGTTCCTTACGCACTTCTTTTATGTGCTTTCTCACGTTTGACGGATAGTTCTTGAATTTGTTCATTTTCAATAATTTCAAAATAGGCTCGAATATCGAATATGCCGCTTCTAACTCTTGAAGCTGGTTCTTAAACTCTCTAACTAGATTTACTGCGGTCAGTAAAGCTCTTATCTTGAAGTCGTCGTCCAAGTCCTCATGAATCAGATCATTTGCAGACATACGCGAATCCTCCAAATCAATTGTTACTTCAGTTTTATCGATTACTAAAGGCTTTAGGTCTCTTTTGAAAGGTGGTATAACTCTTACTTCTTGTGTCAAATCGGCGGGGGTCGCTGTGTAAATGACTCCACGTAAAAAGTTAATTACGGACGGTGCAAATCGCTTGTTTAATTGTGTATACTGTAAATTAAAAAAAAAAAGAAAAAACAGTTAAAGTAGCACGAACTTACGAAATATTTCTGATTTATGTGAAATCAAACTGTAAAAAGTATGCTTACTTCTAAAACAAGTGTACATATAAACAAGCCTTTGGAAATATCACTTCGACATCTCTTGATACGAGCTTTCAGCAATATTTGCGACATAAACACTAGGCAGGGTGTGACAACGGGATGCCTAAAGTCAGATGTTGGAAACAGCAGGGACACTAGTTTAAAAAATATAAGCTGAAACCAACAGAAACGTTGTATATTACATTTAAGCATAACATGTATGATTATGTCAAAGATAATTTGTATATAAAAAAATCTCATACCGTATCCATACCGGGATATGTTTTATTTTTCTTTTCAAATTTTTTGTACTTTTCCCTGACTACTTCCTGTACAGAAGTTTTAGCATTTTCTGGATTCATGTGTGCCAGATCATAAAAGTAAGGACACAACCTGGAAATAACAAAACGATTAGCATAGTAATATAATGAAAAAAAAAAAAAATCTGATAATAAAGTATGTGTCTTACCTATCAAAAATTTCAAAACATTTAATTAAACTATCAGCAGTGTTTACAACAGCGCAATTATTTACATATTGCAGTAAATATACAAATAGATTTGACATCGCTTCTTTATTTTTAATATCTAACGTTGGATGATTACATTTTATAATACGATCCACGATGACCGATTGATAGTCCGCATTATGATTTTCTAAGAGTTCTTCCAACTCTTCGAAGCTCTCTGGAGCATTGTAGGTGTAAGGCAGTTCTTTTCGCGCCTTCTCCATAATTTCTTTTCTCTTCAAGAGATCTTTTATGATTTCTTGTTTCTCAGTTTTGTCAGACGAAGTCTGTACACTATTATCAAGCTGTTTCAATATTGATTTAGAACCACTTTCATTAGATTGTTTTGTTTGTTTATTGTCTTCCGACACAGTATCGGAGTTAGTAAACCTAACACGCCTTTCAACAGCTTTATTGTCGTCATCTTCACTGGATGATTCAGATTCTTTCAGATCTGAAAAATTTTCCTCTGATTCTTGACTTCTATTCTCATTGTCTGAATCTTCATTGTTAGAGTCTTCCTCATTCGAATCCATGTTATTATCTTCACTATCTTTTTCATCATTATTATCATCATTGGTCACTGAATTAACGTCATTGTTATCATCAACATCTTCAGTAATAGGTTCTGTCAAAAAATCATCATTTAGATCATCAGCAGATCTCGGTCTGTGTTTATTACTAGCGGAAGATACAAATCCTTTCATTCTCGCCAATCTGTCGGCTTCAAGTTCTTCTAATCTTTCTTTTTCTTCTTGAACAATTTGTTCCTCTGATTTCAATTTCTCCGTTGGATTGCCTCTAGCTTCAAACTTTAATTGCCGTACAGCAATATCGTACGCATCGACTTTTGCTGGTCTGTCATCATCCGTGCTAGACTTTTTGGAAGCAGATATTATAGGAAGAAGATCTTTCCATTCAGAATCAAGTTTCTCCGTCAGATCTATCGTCTGCTCACGTATCTTTTGTTTTTCCGCTTTTCGTTTCTTCGACTCCGCGATGAGCTGATCGATCAAATCCTTTCTCGATAACGCAGAATCTGGCCTTGACAAAGTCCCTCCGCCGAAATGAGCGTCTTCTACAAAATTTCTATCCAGTTTGTCGTTAATGTTTCCGTTATCACTGTATTCATCGTCACTCCTGGGATCGTCGAATTTCTCTATTTCTTCAAGAGTCTGACCTCTATGTGTCAATATTTCGTCATCGTGCAAGTTAAAAATACTCTTCTTGTATGCCTTTGTGCGTTCCTTGGCAAATCTCGCTATTACTTTATCTTCCGCACTCATGCCGGAATTTTTCTCACCTATACGTTTGTCCAAGAAAAGATTGTCTTTGTTCTTCAGTTTGTACTCTTGAAGAAGACTCTGTTTACGCCTATTGATAGCCTTTGCCCTTGATACTCCTGGCAATCCACGATCATTTTTACTTTTCTGACCCAGCACCTTCTGCTTGTCTCTGTTGATGTGTACCTCAAACGGGTTTAATTGTTTTTTCTTCTTTAGAAGATCACGCTTCTGTTGTGCGAGGTCGGACAAGTTCTTTGCTTTCACCATTCTGTAAATAGGAAAATATCGTCTGTACTATAAAACACAAGCAGATCAACTTAATCTCTCTGTTTTAACTGTTTGTAGTTTAAAACATAAAATCCATCATTGTTCTCTTTAAAAAAAAAAGAAAAAAAAAACAGAAATACACACTTGCAACAACGTAACCTTCAAATGCGATAAATGTAAATATTTTATTGTTTCAATAAATTACAAAACTTTTATAAGCATTGTTTAAATAATATTCAACTTACTTTGTTAATTTTCGTAACTTGTCACAAACAACATCTATATTTTGTTGTTTTTATTTAATATGACACAGTGACCTCACTTAAGAATCATGCGCAATCGCTATCAAACTGCGCGTGTCGGAGATCGTCTCAGAAAGGATAGGTTGAGTTTCACTTGACGTTCGCGACGCGATCGCGATTGTAGACCGGGTTTACAATATTCCGTCGCATTCGTCGATTTGCCGAATATGACGAATGCGATTGGATATTGTGGACAAGTTTTTCGCGCTCGTAACAAGTGAAACCCTTACCCGAAATCGCAAAACCGTCGTTGTAAACGCGGTTTTCCATGCACGTGCCGGCTGATCATTTCTGTTTTCCCGGGAAAAAAGTCATGTTTCGCGAAGAAACTTAATTTTCTCGAAATTTAACACAGTGACGATAACCATTTGACAGAAGCGTGAAACAGAGTTTGCGAAATGAGTAATTTCCGCTCTCCTATGAGATGCATCTCTCCCAACGCGAGGTAAACATCTTTAAAAGTATCGGAGTAGTATCATTTGGTTAGAAAGTTCACACAACACATACATGTTTTACAAAAACAGTTTTACTAAAAAAATATGAATATTTTATTTGTAGAGTCTTAACACCCAAACCCCAGGTACAGCAGCTGTTGGATTTGAGACAAATGCAAACCAAAGCTCGCAACAGCATTATATGGTTTTTTATTAATAGCGCACTGTTCAGCATTATTATGTTTGATATGTGAGGTTCAAAATCTGTTTTTGCGCGCATTTAAAAAATATATCATAAGAATAATACTTTCTAATAATGACTTTATTTGGTTTTTTTTTCAGAATGTATAGTGCATATGCCTATAAATCAGTCTACTGGATCGAGTGTTGTTTATTATCGATATTTGCACTGAATGCTTTGTATCACATTGTACAGTACACATGCGCCACTCTAAGCTTGAAGTCAGTTGCTCTCAGTCCCAAACAACGATCGCTTTTAGGAGTTCCGGAAGATGATCCTTTATTCAAAGAAGAAGTTTCTCAGAAACAAAAACCTCCGGAGTTCAGCTCGTCATTGAATCTGTCGTTTATAAATCTCACCAGACGTACAACGTCTGTTGGCTCGTCGGGTTTAAGTGATATCAGTACGCAGAAATTTGAGATACTATTACTTATATCTTAAATTTTAACACACACATCTTAAATGTTTTGTATTCCCTTTGTTCTTTTTCAAGAGGATTATTCAGCACCAAGTCCAGTTTATAAATATACTAGCCCGATGTCTAAATCAGTTATAAGCTCCAACGGATCTTGTAGTAAATCTATGAATTCTTCGCTGAATGGCAGTCTAACAAATGAGGATTTAATTCAAGATGAATGCGAATTGGAAAGTTATCTCAAGGAAGTGGAGCAACAAAGAAAATGCGCATTGTCTACAAATGTCGATCAACCTTCCAATCTCTTGAGTTCCTTCTGGTCTCACCCTGCTACCCGAGCTCCTGGTGAAGTATCACCACTACTACGGAGATGTGCTTATCAACTTGCACCTACTATTGGTAAATGTGAAATTTATTCAGTGTATTTGTTCAAAATGTTTGTGTATATAATTTTTTCTTTACAATTATGTTTATTAATTATATTATTATTCCAATTATTTCTGTTAGATAAAACAAAGGCAACCAGTCCTGGTGCTGAGGAAAGAAATTCTCCTAGAGGCATATTTGGTGCATTAGATGTTTGGAGAAAATACAGGATTGATCCAAATAAAGTGAATGAATGGACTGCCAACCTTCGTATGGTAAATATTAATAATCTTTGTGTCAGAATGAGTTACAAAACAATTACGGATTGAATATTTCAAACATGTACGATGTGTTCCAGTGGATCAGCACGACAGTTGTGGAACGTGTGGCTTTGGAAATAGACAATATATGCGTGGCATTGGTACGTCATGGTCTGAGCGACTCGCAGCCCGGTCACGTAGGATTGGATAGACTCAGGAAACTTGCGCAAGCACCATTTCTAGTCTCCGCTATTCCCACCTTGCCCACGTTGGTTCCCTTTCTCGAACTCTCTAACAATCAAGAGTATCTCGTAAAGAGAATAAAGACCCTCGCGAAGGGAGGATCGATGAGCGAATTCAAGTGGAACGGCGGCGGATCTCACAATAGTAAGGAATGGGACTCCAGCCTGCCAACCGATTCCGCGGTAAGATATACACGTTACAGTCCGTGCATCTGTGTAATTTGCATCGATAGTTTTTAAATGGCCTTGCATTTTCTCTTGAAGATAATCATGCATCTGATTGCGACTTACATGGATACGCAATTGGAAGCGCCCTTGGATCAACCAGATGCCAGGCCATTTACATCAAGATACATGGCGAGATCCGGCATGGAACTGCCGCGAAACAAAGGCCCGATAATAGTTTGCCAATCGGTAAATCCACCGCACTACTGCTTGGCGCTGTCTGGCGATTCGCTGCCAAGTGATTACGAAGAAGTTCAACGGGTAATCGCATGTTTTTTACATATTTTCACATCTTATCTCGTTGTACAATGACATTTATAATTTTCAGGGACGCAACAATCTGTTCCACACATTTTTGCTTTTCTTGTACATAGTCAAGACGCGAGATCACGGCATGCTGGGACGCGTTAACGCGGGATCTTCCGGAATTAATATCTTATGGGTGATAGACGGCTAACAAAAATCATTTTTTACTTGCTTAGCGAAATTGAAAATAAGAGATGAAGCGACTGATCGTTATAGATGAATTATAGCCTACGTGTATGTGCGTGCATTAGATATGAAACACTCACTTATTTCGAGATTGATTAATTTTTAAACTTTTACATCTCGTTTGTGTGTGTGTATTGTGCTGATTAAGCAATCACACGAGTGAGGACCACAACTTTTTTATTCGTATATTTGCGGCTATATACAAAGACATGCAGAGATTTCCAGTACAAGTGCTCCACTAAGTTTTATAATATTTTCATGTGCGCAGTCTGTGTGTGTATATAACGTGTACTCTTCCTATATCAAAACCTCAGTGAGACTCAACGTCATGGTTCAATGAAAAATATATGTGTATATATATATCTTTTTTATATCTCAAAGTGAGAACGTTTATATTTTTATCTCGTAAAAAAAAAAAAAACATTTTGTAAGCGCGTGTAAACGTTAAAGTTGAAGACGTTTGCGCATCCTTGTATATAAAATCTCTAAGTATCTCCTTTACTCTTATACTTTCTTACTTTGCTACTATATTAAAACGTATTCGATAAAAAAAAAAAAGAGTAAATCATAGTTAAACAAGGTTCTATAATTTATTGTATTATTCTCTTTGGATTATAATGCATTACAAATAATTCCTTCAACTCAAACCAATGTATGTACACAATAAAAGTCGATACAAATAGTAGTAGTATAACCGTATATATATATATGTATATATATGTATATATATATATATATATAATACCATAAACCACGATATATATTTAATTAGAACAAATACTTTTATTTACGCAACAGAATGTAAATGAAAAAAAAAAAAAAAGACTGCCTCACCTAGATATAACAATGTTCAAAAACGACATAATTTATACATGTATATACGTTTAATTATGCACTAATTTTTAACATTTTGTTACGCGACAAAATTATTACTGTACACCAGGGCTGCGTTTGAACGCGCTACGCTAATTCAATCGTTCGGAGAGGTGCTCACAATCATTACATACTCGATTTTTGTTGTATTTGCGTTGTATAAGCGTGAGCAAACATAAATAAAAATAATCATATTGGCTTAGAACCGATTGCAATTTCGCGTGGAATTGCAACAATTTTGATGCGAGCTTCTTGATTTTATCTCAACACAAATAGGCAAATAAAACAAATGGATAGATAAATAACATGTGCACTTGTTCAAGTCGAGCAGAAAATAATTCGCACGGCGAATTCAAAGAACACTTTAGCAGCTCAGGACATGTTAATGGTTTCCAGTGCTTGTAATCCATTTTTGATACACATCAAATTTCTTCAATCATATTTGAGAGTATCTTTCAGTGTGCATGCTTAATTGTGTGGTTCAAACCGTTTGCCATCAACAATGGAAATAACTTGATGTATCTGTACAAAACTTGCGGACAAACTGGAAATTATTAATGCGCCTCAGTGTGTACAAAATCGCGTAACTCTTTTACATATCTAACAACGTAAAGTCATAATTAGCAATTTACAAATTTTTTACGATCTTTGCGTGTTATCGCTGTAGTTTGTTTGTTTTGTTTTTGTTTTTTTGTTTTTTTGTTTTTTACTAGAAAAGGATTCATATCGAATTGCGTGTAACATGTACACACACGAGGTGTCCCAATTGTGCGGTACTACATAAACACTTTTGTGTATACGTAAAAAATCTAATACCTCATCAATTTTTAACGTACATTGTTATTGATCTTGCAATTGTTTACATTCTCGATTTTTTACGAGAAAAACTTCTTGTAAAAAATTTATTATTCTACATTCTTTGCTTCTCTTTGCGTAAAGACTCGCACAATGCAACGGAACACTTTATGTGTGTGGATACATGATTCTGTGATATATTACATACAGAAACGTGAGATATATCTATATATGCCGTATATATAGAATAGCTTAACATCTTTTTATATATAACACATAAAAATAAAGTTTTTTTTTTTATACAAGCTAAAGCGTCAACCATCAAAATTATACGTAGCGCATTCTGCTCTTACGTAGGACATAGTCTTGCTAAAAGTCAACACGTTATGATATACTATGATACCCTGATAAGTAGAAGTCGGATGAAATAACTCCAGCCGGAGGTTTACTTGTAAACCAAAAAAAAAAAAAAAAAAAAAAAAAAAAAAAAAAAAAAAAAAAAAACAAAAAGAACACCGTTTTTTTAGAAACTGTCACGCGTCTTTTTATACGCATATATCTATATATCTGTATATGCATGTGTTATTAATTTATGTATGTTATATACAAGGTAGTCAAGCCTGGGCGCGCTTGCTTTTGAAAAAAGTCTCGAGTCATTTTGAGACGAAAACGTTGATCTTGATGTCAAAATGTGGCGAAGTTACGATAGTTCTTGAAATAAAAAGCAAGAAAACTTGCGATATCGCGGGGAATGATTCCGTCAATATTTAAAGATCAAACAAGTATTTCGAGACGCTCTCAGTATCGGCTCTCAGTATCAGAGCTATCATCATTAGTGCGCAATCTTCAGAGAAATCATACTTGTATTATGCTTTAGCCCGAGCTGATTTGCCAACTTCAACTCTTTGTAGCTCAAATATCAAGATTTTCGAATGACTTCACACAAGAATCTGCCGTTATAATCAGTAACTGCCTCAAGCCTGAAACACTGTATATGCATGTTCCATCTTATATACATATATGCACACACACGTATCTGGCGTGTGTGTCTGGAGAAGTACGTATAAAAGTGTCTCACATGCGCACGCATGTGTGTGTATGTGTGTGTGTGTGTGTGTGTGTGTGTGTAAGCACATATAAAAATTACATATGACGCTCTGATCATCTGTCTCTTTTCCTTATCATAATTTTAATTACTCTAAACATGATAATTTATATAAAACATAGATATTGCAAGTGTAACTGGTTTATAATTTTAACACACTAACTCTTTCGCTAAGAGACAAAACAAAAAACAAAATAAGAAAATATTTTGGAGAATCCAAGTCAGAAAATTACACCTATAATATTACTTAACATTATTAGCTTTTTCTTTTTAAGTATTTAAGCTATTGCCTTATTCATGTGTTATGTCACTTAAAGCAAATTCGCCATATGTTGTACACATATACGCGATATAGAAATGTCAATCTTTTCCTTTTTATCTGATAATTGCTTTGCTCAATGATGCTCGTTCTACATGTTCGTTCCTGGTAATGCATATTGTATGGAAAAGTACGGTCTAAAATTTTTTCTAATCAAATTATACATACACGCTCTTCGTCATTGCAAAAATAAACTTCGATACGACGTTTCGCACATAAAATCGTAAAACGGATATTTGTGTGAGATTTGTAAACACACACACACACAAATATCACGTTGTTTTAACAATATATAGCTAAGCGGAGGCGTCATCTCTCTCTTCTTCGTCCAGAATTGTCTTTGACAATTGCAATAATATCAATCAGACTTTTCCTCGAACGGAGATGTTTTATTTTTACTTTCCCATGAGTGTAAAATCGCAAATGTAAGAAGACGGAGAGTTACATGCAGAATTGCATGAGAATGATACGTAGTTCTTTCTCTCTCTCTCTCTCTCTCTCTCTCTCTCTCTCTCTCTCTCTCTCTCTCACTTCCCTCATATCCTTCATGTGAAATGTGTTCAGTGTTTGTTTGTTGTGAGACAAATTTCCCACTTGTTTAATTTCTAATCGAGCGCGGAGAACTTACGGTTCTATTAGGAAGTGGTGAAGATCTTTGTACCTTCGGGTAGTATCACTTCTTCACCAACGTCAGCGAGTGTGACGGTGAGTGGCAAAATCAGAGGCATCAATATCTCCTGATGTTGCATCACCTGTTGCGTCGTACCGGTATCGGCTGTTCTTGTTATCGCAATCGTCTTGATGTTCTGCGCCTTGACCAGTTGCGCCTGACCGATCGTAGTTTGGTGCAATCTGACCGATTGTGGTTGCGGCTGTGCCTGTTGAATCTGCACTTGCACTTGTTGTTGCACTTGTTCTTGTTGTTGTTGCTGCTGTTGCTGTTGCTGTTGTTGTTGCTGCTGCTGCTGTTGTTGTACAACCTGTGTTTGCTGTTGCATCATTTGTTGCGCACGGTTTTGATTCTGAAGAAGATTCTGCTTGCAGCGCTTGCTATGAGCGTAACGACTGCCATTATTGTTGAACTTTCTGTCACATGTTGGACATTCGTAGGGTCGCTGGCCCGTGTGAATGAACATGTGTTCCTTCAGCGACTTCAGTCGCCGGAAGTTCTTCGGGCAACACTTGCAGTGATACTTGGCCTCGCCCGTGTGCGAGGTCAAGTGATTCGCCAAGGTGTCTGCTCGTGCAAAAGCTCGCGAACAATATTGGCATATATACGGCCGTTCCTGCGTATGCGTGCGCATGTGCATTTTCAGATAAGCGTTGGTGGTGAACGGTCTGGAACACACTTCGCACACGTACGGTTTGATACCCTTGTGGGCGCGCAGGTGCGCAATCAGCGTTGTCGATTGCGTGAAGCTCTTGCTGCAGATCTCGCAGAGGAATCTCTTGGTACTGTCGGGTTCTTTGTTCTTCTTGAAAGTGCGATCGTGCTTGGACAGATGAGTGTTGAGCTGGTCTTCCTTGATAAAGCGCTTGGTGCAGCGTGGACACTTGTACGGCTTGACCATGTTGTGCTTGGCCACATGAATCTTCAGATGTTCTCGCCGGTAAAATTTCTTCGGGCATATGTCGCACAGGTACTTCTTGCCCTCGTGCACTTGAATATGCCGCAGTAAACCCTTTCTGGAGGTGTATTGCTTATTACATTCGGTACACTCGAGACCGACGATATCGGTCCTCCTCTTACGACCGACCTTTTCGCCCGGTTTCTTCTCCTCGGGTTTCGGCTCGATGTCTCTCAAATCCTCTTCCGTCAGGATACCCTCGGTCACGTGATTCGTTCTATGCTCACGCAGCAACTCGTTATTTTCGAAGCTGTCGCCGCAGATATTGCACTTTCTTACCTGATCGGGATTCTTTTCCGAGCACTTGTCGTAGTGCGCCTTCAGTTTGTCTTTGCGATAGAACTTGATATTGCAGATGTCGCACTCAAAGTTCGGCTCTTCGTGTAGCAATTGGTGTCGCATCAACGACTTTTTCGTGCTGTAACGTTTCTTGCACGTGGTGCACTCGTGACTGTCCATCGGCCACTCCAAACCGCTCTCGAAGTCGGAATCGTTGTCGTCGTCGCCGTTATCGCTCGTCAAATTCTGCGTCTCTTTCTTCTCCGGCGTGGCCTTTTTCGACTTATCAGCTGCTTTTTCCGTTGCTTGTTCCGTCATCTTTTCGTTTTTCACGTGCTGTTGTTCCATGTGCTTCATCAGAGCCTGCTTCGAACTGTACCTCTTGTTACACGTCGCGCACTCCAAATCTTTTTTATAATTGTATTTCTTCGGCGACGCGTCACTTTTACGATGATAATGTCTCTCCAGCTTGGCATCGTACTCGGTATTATCGTTATTAGAGTCGTAATCCTCCAAGCCGTCCTCCGTCTTGATCTTGTCGATGATCTTCTGAGCCGCTTTCGCAGCCACGCGTTTTATACGCTTGTTCGTGTCGTATTCTTGACCGTGCAGGAACGTTTTGTGGCTCGTGGCAATCAGGTGGTTCCTCAGAGTGAGCTCGTTGCTGAACATCTTGTTACACTGAGTACATTTGAAGGTCCCGCGTGCTGATCGCGCATGCTGTTCGATGTGCCAGCGAAGAAGATCCTTTCGCGAAAACTTTTGCATGCACAGCTTGCACTCGTACTTGCCGGTTATGGAATGCGACGTCTCCAGATGTCTGGCCAGTATTTTCTTGCGCGCGAATAACATTGGACATTTGGGACACTTCAGTTCTTTTGTGTTTTTTACGGTTTCGTCATTTTTCTGATCCTCAGTTTCCTTGTCAATCTCCTCGTCCGCGTTGCCCTCGTCGTTGTCCTCGACGCCTTTGGTCGTCATTTGTTTCATATCTTGCTCTAAATCCTGTTCAGTGAGCACACCCTCCATCACATGCTTGCCTCGATGATCCCGCAGTTCCTTCAAAGTATCGTATTCCTCCTTGCACTCGTTGCACTTGTAGCTAACGTGCGTCTCGAGCACATGTTTGTCCAATTCTTGCTTTGCACTGAATTTTTCCGGACATTTGTCGCACGTAAATTCCTCAACGCGGTTTCGCTTTCTTCTCTTTTCCTGGTCGTCGTCGCTCGTGTCGTCGTTGTATCCGTCGTCCGTGTTTCCTCTTCTCGGTCGTTTTCTGCATTCTCTGTCTGATGAATTGTTGGCGTTATCGAAGTCCAGACTGTTCTCGTCCTCGTGAACCGATACCTCAAGCGGCATCGAGTTGTCCTTCGTCTCTTCCCGTTCTCGTTCGTGCTGCTTAATGTGCTTGGTAAACGAGATTATGTAAAGATATTCTTTACCGCAATAAGGACACTTGTTGGCTTTCTTTCCGGATGCCGGCGTCTTCGCGGGGGAGACATTAGGTTGCACCTTCTCCGGCGTCTTCAGCGACAAAGTTTTTCTCACTTCCTCATGAGAATGCATGTGTTCCTTCAAAATGTTCTTTGACAAAAACTCTTTGTCGCACAAGTAACACATGAAGACGATCTTCTCCGCCTTATCTGTTGTTTTCGCTCTTTTGAGTCGGGAACTAAGATTCAAGTTTTCGAAGTAGTTCTCCTCATCCGAGTCCCGTTCGGCAAACGTTCGGCGAGCCAACCTGCGCTTACTTCTTCTGGTTTCATTCTGAGGTGAAGCTTGCACGGCTGATTCATTAGTGTCGGTCTGTGTTATCTCTTCTGTCAAGGATTCTACCTTGGAGCATTCTTCTTTGGAAGATTTCGAAGATTCTTCCTTATAAGATTCTTCTGTGGAAATTGCTTCCACTAGAGATTCCTCTATGAAAGACATGACTTCGCTATTTTCATTGTGTTCGATTTGATTGTTTTGAACCTCTTGAATTTCTTGGTTCTCCTCAGGCTGAATCTGGTTTTCTTCTTGATTCTGATCAAATGACATTTCTTGACAGTCCACTTTGTACTTTTCATCTTCTGACTCATTTATCTCCGTTTTCTCTTGCACGGGAGGAAGTTGTTCGGTGGATAACACACACTGTTGTACATAATCATGTTCTTCTGTTGGGATCATATCCGCACAGTCTGAAGTGACGTTTTCAATCACAGAAGGATTTTGATTCAACGATTCCTTGATATTACTTGATATATTACTAGCTTCTATGTCAGTTAATTCTTGCTGCAACTCTTCTGTACGTCGATTAAGTTCCTGCATGATCTTTTGCGAATCATCTTGTTCTGCTGCATCTAAAGAAAATTTGGTATGTTAT
This sequence comes from Pseudomyrmex flavicornis, assembly GCA_014825475.1. Taxonomy (NCBI): domain Eukaryota; kingdom Metazoa; phylum Arthropoda; class Insecta; order Hymenoptera; family Formicidae; genus Pseudomyrmex; species Pseudomyrmex flavicornis. Next base: position 36,576 of record QVNW01001552.1, read on the forward strand.
GGAATTCTTCAAAAAACTTATGAAATACTTGTGTTGTCGTTATTAAAACAATAATTCAAATTAGACATAATTAAAATATCATTAACGTATTAATCAGATAATATTCACCTTGTGACAGTCCCTCCGATAATTTTTCGGTTTCCAAGATAATTAAATCGTCTTTTATAAAATTCCGATCTGTGTCCGATTCTTCTTCTGTTAAAACTGTGGTAACGTGCTCGTAATCGACACCGGTACTTATCTCTTCTAAATCATCCGATCTTTCAGGATCCAAGTGTATCTCTACTTCATTGAGAAATAATTCCTCTTTCATTATACCTCCTATCAATTTCTCCCTAAGAACACTGTCGGCTTGTTCCACTTGTAACTTAAACTCATATGCAGACTCCAACTTTTCTGCACATACACAACAAACTTGTGCTGGGAGACCGTCACCTGGTAATATCTATTAGAAATACAATATACAGTTCAATATATGTTTGAAAACATTGTATACAAATATATAGGGCACAATAGTTTGATAATCGTCACGAATAAATTTGCCAGTGTTTGGCAAATATGTTTTACAAAAAGAAAACAAAACTCTCAACATATTACACTTTGATTTTGCGATTAGCATCTGTCATACTGACAAGTTAGAACTCGCATTTAGCCGAGGTAGTGTAGGAGCGAATATTGCCAGACAAAGATCTGAGACAAATAGTCGAGATTTGACAAACGCAAAAGAAATAAGAATATGAGATTTTAATGTATGCGATAATGAAATATAAAAAATAAACACGCAATCGAAATACGCGTTGCGTGTCTAACCTCAAAAAACTACGTGTCTAACCTTAACGTTGGCGAAACTCATCGCCTTCGTCGACAGAGACGCGACGTCGCTCTCGAAAAAGAGATCGCGCGTCATCAGATTGTCGATCAGACACACGCGACACAGCTTCATCGGAGACGCGTCCTTTGCCTGCGGTGGATCTGATGTATTTACTTCCACGGCGTCCATGTTTTTTGTTTGGTGTACCTGACTCGGGCCAACTTTGCGAACGAGTTGGACTGCCTGTTCCTTCCCTCTATTCTACACTCGCACCTTCCTCTCTCTCACCTGCCACTGACTTGCGTTATCTGCGTGCAAGAGAGTTCCGTATATATAAATTTTCCTATATTTCTACATCTTCCAAAGTCGAAAAAGCGCACAACTTTTTGTACAGTTTCTTCATTCTACTTAATTTTATCTCTCGGATTTCGTTGAATACGCCCGGAGAGGGGAAGGACGGGGAAAAGATTGTGGGAAGTGGTTTCTGTCTGCATTTTTTTTTCTTTTTGTACTTCTGCGGAAAAGGGTGTGAGCGTTTGTTTAGAATTTAAAGAAAAATAAAAGACGAAAAATTGTGCAAAATAGAATAGATGAGTGCGATTTAAAAAAAAAGACTAATAGCGTAAGCAAAATAATGATTCAGAATAATTCGACCAATCAGAAATATATGCGTATATCGGAAACTTCGATGCAGCTTCGGCTTGTGATACGTATCGCGTATAATAATCATAATAATCATTTGTAGATGCGCTATTTTATGAAACATTTGTTTTATTAAATTTAATGTATAAATAATAATATATTGCAACACATCATCACGATACAAAAATATTATCTCTTACATACTAATAGTTTTCAAAACTGCGAAAGATCTGCGTGTCACTGTATTAAAAAAAAAAAAAAACAATTTGTTATATATACCTTATTCCAATGTGGAAGTTTGAACATTACTGGAAAGTTGAATACTGTTGAGTTTTTTAGTCATTTCCATGACCAAAGACGCGTCACCGCCACCGGATATAGCGCATTCGCCAACTTTTAGCGTTACAGATTTACATAAGCAACTGTCTGTTTCTGATTTGGTAGTTTCAGACGATTTTTCTACCGTGTTCGAGACCTTCGTCGTCTGTGGAACTTTGCTTATTGAACTTTCAAAACATTTGCTGTCTTGCACATCACGTTTCGAGGATCGATAAGACGGGAGCGTTGTGTCCTCCGATTTGGAGTTGCAGGAAATCTTTTCCAAGACAGCAGTTAGCTCCATGCTCTCTTCTGACACGGAGATATCGGTCTGGACCGCGAAACTATCCCTGCTGAAAAGATGTTGCCTAATACTAGAAAGATTTCTACGAGAAATTTCCTTCGTTTTAGCGGCTGATTCCGTTGCGTTCTTATTTTTAAACGGCGAGCTGTACATTATCGACTGCTCCAGCCGAAGTGCCCGCCCGTTCCGAATGTAAGGTATCAGGTCCGATAGTGCCGCTGGTTTCTGCGCTATGCTGTTCGCCGATTGAATAGACACCTGCGGCTTGTGCGTTTTTACGGTATAGGGTGTTCTGATGTAAACTAAGCTATTCTCATCACGTGGTAAACCAGAAATTGTGGACGGGAAATTGCTAACATTTGAAACAGCACTAATATGACCGGAACTCGCTTGGAATCTTGCAGTTTTTTCATGCGTCGTGTTGTTCATGAGCGCAAACAGAGCAGGTTGTAATCTTTGAACAACGTTCAATATCAATTCGCATCGTTTTATCACTCGCAATTGCTGAGGTTCCGTTGCGTTGTCAATCAGAAGAGTTTTGGCGGCTATGTTAGCTTCGTATATAGCTGCCTTCAGTTCCCTTATCATCATTATCGTTTGACGATTGATACTTTTCGCATCGATGTCGTTTACAACAGTGGTCACTTGGCTGGACAGTGCCGACGCACGCTGAACAATACCTTGCACTTGAGACTGCGTTACCGGTTCTCTGTTATCGAGACAATCCGAGATCTCTTTTATACGTTCCTGAAGACTGTCCATAACTATTTCGCAGAAGGCAGCCGAGTTTATAATCAGATTTACAGCATTCTGAAACTTATTCATTTCTTGCTGCCACTGTGTGGTCAGCAGTTTAACACTGGAACGCATTTCTTTGTTCTCCGGGTGCAAATAGAATGCAGTTATGGCAGAAATTAATTCGGTTTCCAAGGATTCGAATCCCGCAAGGCACGTGCGAATTTTATTGTTGCGGTTTATGTCATTGCAACAAGCAATAGCGTAGATTCCAATTTGCATGGTTTGATCGAAGAGCAGATCGAAGTCTTCTATGAGAGTCTTTAGATCACTCTTGGACCGTCTTTTCGCGTTTAACGAACTTCCACACATCATAACGAGCTTCTTCAAAGCTGCATACGGATTGCTGAACACTTCCAGCGCGAGTATCAGTACCGCAATATTAACTTTACGCTCCAACCGATGAAGAGCGTCGGTTAGCGTGTGCATGAACAAGTTATTTAACGCTGAATCTGGGGTCTCCAACAATTGTTGCTTCAATTTTTCGTACTCCATCACTATGGACTGGCATGATCCGATTATGGCATTGAAATTGTATGACTGGCATACTTGGGTGATTGCCATGGCGTGTGAGAAGACACTTTCTAATCTCACCCATAGTTCCTCGCATTCGGTTTGCTGTTCTTCGTGTGATTTGCTTGGCATTTCTAATATAATGTCTAATGCTAAGTCCATTCTACAAGAAGTATTGTACAATCTGTTAAATACAATCATACATTTAATGTATAAGATGTTCATTTCCTTACTTGTATATAAAGTGATTTTCTCTTTCAGTAGTTTCTTCCTCCTGCGATGGATTTGAGCCATTCAACAAGTCCAGGATTAATTCGCAGCAAGTACAAATTCTTTCGCAAATGTATTTCTTACAGGCCTGTAAATATTTGTTCAGAATAGAGATGCAAAAAGCAATTTAAATAAGTAACACAAATATTAGATATTCAAATAATTACATAAATTGGCGCATTTAGCTGATGCTGCTCCTGAGCTAGTTTAACCAACATCTCAAATGACGTGCACAATTGACAATTGTACAAAGCCAGTTTTTCTGATAAGGAAACAGATACTAAACTTTTCCTATATTTCTGTAGCGGTTCAAGTAGCTCCAATAATGACGTGCCAAGTTCCTTTGAAATGAGCAGAATTGTTTACATATTAAAACTTAACTAATACACATATTTTAATAAAAAAGTTATTTTGCTCCATTTACTTTAATATTTTGAAGATCCTCAATTTCATTTGCCATGCTCATGTCTTTAACATAATCCAAACAATCCTGTAGTCTCTGCTTCAAAGGCAAGCTTTCCAAATCTTCCAAAGCTCTTAAAGCTAATGTAAAATTATTTATCAGAGATACTAGGTCATAATTGACCTGCAATTTATCATTGATTCTGCCATGTGTATTGCCACTTGTAACAACTTGAATCTAAAATGTAAACAGTTGGTTGATTTAATAAAAAAAAAAAAAAAACAAACAAAATACAATATTAATATAAATTATGTCATAAAGTTGATTTCATTTAAAAAAATAAAATAAAATACAATACTAAATATTGCAGTGAAATCTTTGTTTTATATACAAGTTCACTGATGTCCTGCAATACAGAAGTGAGCTTTGAGGTTGCTTCCACATCATTGTGCTTTGTATCTGTTTCTTCGCAAGCATCATCACTCCTTAAATTCTTAAATCTCTCATTTAAAGAATGAAGCTGTTCAAGGAGTACTGTTCTTACTGCTGTAATTTCTGATTGATTAACAGGAACTTTATTATACAACAAAATTATCTTGCTTATCTAAAAAAAAGAAAACAAAATTTTAGAAAAGAAAACAAATTTAAAAGGAGAGAAATAAATAGCTCATTTACCTGATCTTGAACAGGCTTTAGTAAATTTCTCATCTGCTTTGTTTTCAGTTCCATTATTAAATATTAATGTTTCAAACATACGACGGGATTTCAAATTTCATCGCACATTTCAACGGCAAATGTAAATAAAGCGAATTTAGTAACTAACCAGGCATGGCAACCAATATTTAGCACCACGCGAAGTGGAACTACATTTAACCGATGAGTCTGACAGTCGCGCAATTGACCAATCACATTTGGTTAGAGTCAGCCAAACCGATCAATGTGATTGGTCTCAATTCTGAAGACTGTGAGACTTAAGACTTCTTGTAAACGAGGCCTTATGTGTTTGGGAATGCGAGTCCATGTGGACTGCTCCGATAATTAGTCTGTGTTTTTTTTTTCACAATATTTTCAAAATAAAAATAAGTACAAGTTTGAGAGATTGCACTTCTTCTCGCGTTAAAATGTTTTCCAGAGGTGAAAAGGACAAAACGGAAATCAATGTGATATTGGACGAGCCTCTAACCAACGATTCGTGCACAAAAGTGGTAATGGAACTCGTAAAATATATTTTATATCAGAAGCAGCAAATACCGTTCGCTTACGATGCGTTAGCTCAATATCACACCAGGAAAGAGGTGTCGGATAGAAACACGGTTTCTTTCAAAACCCTGTCGAGCACGTTAAAAATTGTCGCCGATCAGCTATCCTCGCAATTCTTTCTCAAGGGTTGCGATATACGAGAAGTTGCGATTGTACTTGGCGCTACAATATTGTCACCCAAACTCTATATCGGAATAGAACTTCCTTCGTATGTCCTCAACAGCAGGCAGCACAAGGAATATCAACATTCATCGAGAAAGCCGCTCTTAAAACTCATGAGGTTGATTGAAAATTATATCACTCGCAAAATTGTGCACACATTTACATACATACACACGATACACTGAATTCTGTTTACAGGTCTATGTTGGAGTGTGATGAGTTTCAGGAGGCCATGAACATTCCTTCGAGTATGACAAACATGTTTATCATGCTGAAAAAAAGTGACAGTAATTCGGCCTCAGATTTCTTCTTACCTAAACCGCAATATATGCCACCAGTTCAAGGTACAAGTTGCTTCAAGATCAAGCTGTGTCAAAACGATCAGTTGGACATGCAGTGTACTTGCAGGACTCTTGTCAAAGTACATAATGACTCTTATCAAACTCATTTGGAAAATGAAGATGATGTACAGTACACTCAGTATAATAATAGCAATCAATTTTTGTACCAGTGGTATCAGTCCAAACAAATCATAAAAGGATTTAAATATCATTCATGACTAGAATTTTATATTATTATAGCAAATATAGAAATTTTCCCAATTTTTTAGGACTGTATATAGATAATATTTTTATACACTTTGAAAGAAGATATTGAATTTAACTAAGAATGAACTATTTGTCTTGATCAGAGATAAATAACAAGACAGTATTAAATTTTAATATACATTTAATAGTAAAGTAAAAAAATTTTTTTTAATGCAAACACAAGTTAACGTTTTTGTTACACATGCAATGACACTGCAATGACATGAAAATGATTCGGCAGATGGCCTGGGGTCAAGTGATAGAAATTTCCATTCATTATCTAAGAGCAGACGTAGTATATTTTTACTCATATCGATACAACATACGTAATAGGTCTTTATGTGACGACTTATATAATCACTTATGAAGAGACTTATATGACATATAAATATATTTTATTGCACATTTATTGCAAAACAAACTGATGCATTATATATATTATTATCGATCTATAGTGAAAGTCGACTTTTTTAATTATGACTTTTTTGAATTTTGCCGTTTGATTACTTCGCGTTGTATACATGAGTTTATAATGTTGTAAATCTTTTCTCATGAAGTTGTGTAATAATTAAGTATATTGTTAAATTTATTAATCCACGTTATAAATGTATCGTACACGATTTATTAAAAAACTTCGCAAGATAGCATGAATGTTTGTGTAAACATGATCAAAACTCGACACGAAATTGCATATCATCGTACACACAGATAATCCCTACCGAAAAATTATTTCTGTAGTGGGGCGAAGCATATATTTTAATACACATCGCCAGACATTTATAGCAGCTTTTTGAGAAGCTGAGAAGAGAAAGAGAGATCGTCGTGCGCGTTGTGAAAGAAGTGCTGAAACGTTTGTACAGCGAAGATGGCTCCTTTGAAATATTTGACACCGGAACAGAAACAGTTCTGGGACGAGAACGGCTATATTAAATTGTCGAATGTATTCTCTCTGAAGGAAATGAACGAAATAACAGATGCCTATACCGATTTGTTCGAGAGAAAACATCGGGAGAATCTCGACGGTTTGGAAGCTGGTTGGAAAGGTGACGATATGAAGAAAGCAGCCGGAAATATTAATTATACTGTAAGTGAACAGTATATTATAGTCATTGATTTTCTCTAAGATTTATTATATACGTACGTCCCTTAGGCATGGAAAGTAGCGATAATAACAGCAATAAGAACTCCAAGATCGTCTGAAGATGCTTTTTCACTAATGAGACGGTCCTGTATAGCGTCTTAAGATATAAACTTACTACGATCTTAAATAGATCGGAATACTGATCTGGTATACGAAAACGTGTGTTAATACACGATAAAAAATATAAAACAGGCTAAAACAACGAAAATAGAATCACTTACGACCTACATCTTAAAAATCTGTAATCTGTGCGTAGCAACAAATCTTACTCAATCACAGTATTCGTCATTTTTGAAGTAAACAGTTCGAGGTCAGATTATATATTCTCGTTTAAAAAAACATGTAATAGTGTAATAAGAGAAACAATTTGTACAATTTTCTAAGACTGAGTCAGAGATCAAAGGAATATTATTCACGCGAATCAGTTTGATATGTTGCGAGCATAAATTACTTTGATAAATTGGTTATTATTCAAATTCTTATCGCGTTCATTATTAAAATAGGTGCTGGCAATACTTTCTTATCGCTGTTCCTATCGATAATCTTCCGTTCTTTCCTATTTTCATTTCTCATCCTGTATTTCTTACTGTGTAACGGCATTGTGTTTTTTATTTGCGCACCAGGTAAAGTCTATTCATAATCTGCAAATGCATAACGCCGTTTTCACTCGGCTCATCATGAATCCAAACTTATTAGACGCCCTGGAAGACATAATGGACACCACGGATATTCTGCTGCATCACACCAAAGCGCATATAAAGCCACCGGAAAAAGGCGCTCCTTACTTGATGCATCAGGATTATCACTATTTTCCCTTCAAAAAGCACAGCATGCTGGCTGTGTTTCTGCATTTGGACGACACGACACCGGAGAACGGCGGTCTGGCTGTATACCCGGGCAGTCACAAACTCGGACCACTGGAGGACTACGGAGTAACCGACGAGAAGGGCGAAGAATATCATTACGTTAATCCTGACGAATATCCTTTATCGAAAGCAGTGCCTGTAACGGCCAAGAAGGGCGAGATCGTTATCTTCTCTTACTTGTTGCTTCACGGTTCATACCTGAACCTGTCCGACAGAAGTCGGCGTATGTTCCTTCTACAAGTACGAGCTGCCGACGACGAACCGATCAAGGATGTGCATAAATCTCCCTGTCAGAACATGATGCTTCGCGGTAAAAATGTGTGCAGGGAGGCAACAATGGCCAATAGATTTGTGCATTAGTATGTTGACCCTGTTCAGCAATACACGATGAATTACCAGCTAAGAATATGTTTACTCTGCTTTTAATCTTGGTTGTAATAAAACATGAAATTGCAGAATTAATTTCATGTTTTTTTTTTTTTTTAATTGTGTATTTTGCAACTTGTATTCCGCGAATATATCTTCCACCGCTAATTCTCTTTCTTCTCTTCTTTAGTTTCGTCTTGTAGGATATGAAAAATTCGAATTTTCAAGAGTCTGAAGTCGCTGATCGTTATAAAGCGCACGAGAAGCGTCATGAATCCCGCTATCCAACTCCATGTCATTACCCATGACACGGTCTTAAAAATATAAGTATGTATATAGACACACATGTGCGTGTCCGATGATTTACTTTATGACATGTTCCTACCTCTAACGCGTAAAAGATGCTGCAAACGTCATGTTCATCGATATTGTAAAGAGTTACAAAATCTTGCAAGATGACGCATGTTCTTAAAGAAGAAAAATAATTGTTACGACGTATCTTTATGCGCATGTCAGAGAGGGAAATATAAACATACTTAATACTGTAATATAATTGAAACGATTGGCTCTCTGTTATTTTTGCAAATAACGATGTCAGATCTTTGCTGAATTGTTGATATCCACTTTCCATAGTTCGCGTTGCGTGCAATGTTATTATTGTGAGGCAAAAATTGAAAATCATTGCGGGCATGACGATTCTCCAGGGAGCTTCAAAGCTACGTACACGGGTGCTAGTGTATTTTCTTTAAAAAAAAAAAAAAAAAAAAAAAAAAAGAATATTTACTAAGTGGAAATGATTGATTCTTGGCTCCTGGAATCGTAGCCACCTTTTCCGCACATCAAAAACATCGCGAGCCAGACAATTCCGAATATGCAAGATATGAAGCAGACCGCGTGGTAAAATTCGCAGTGGCCTTCGTAATCGTAGCTGACGATGACATAACGTTTCCAATCGGTGGCGTTCAATCGAACAGCTGCGACATAGTCGTGCAGATGCTCATCTTCGACGTGTATTGATTGAGACAGATAATCTAATTTTGCCCAGAGAGGGCAGTGACCACCGAAAAGTCCATTCTGAAATAATTTTCAGCGTTCGCGAATAGCTCGATTCTGTTATGCGAGTAGATTGAGCTTTTGTTTTAAAAAATAGAAGTAATTTTTCTATGTAAAAATTATATATATATATATAAAGAAAATATATACCCAAAGAATATAAAATAACATAGCGCAACTGTATCCGGACACCGCACTCGCTAAATAACACAGCATTTGCAAGCCTTTCCATAAGAATGATATTTCCTCGGAATCGCGCTCAATTAATTCTGTATATTCCCGAACAAGTTGCATATTTTGTTAGATTTTTATTCTTCTCGTACGTATGTTGCACAGAGGCGTTAATGCGCTTTTACACACGAAGTTGTACCTCTTATTGTTTATATTATTGAGACATTGAGAGAGACTGGCGCAACTTCACGTGTAAAGGCACAAACGCTTCCGCCTGTACGATTCTGCTTGACCGTGTCAAAAAAAAAAAAAAAAAAAAAAAAAAAA
>QVNW01001553.1:0-17427 GCA_014825475.1 Pseudomyrmex flavicornis
AAAACATATATCAATTGAGTATTTTTGGGACATTCTGATATTGCCACTCAAATCAACTAGTATAATTGTTTACTCTTATTTTGGCTAATAAAACCGTAATTACATACTTTTGCGTATAATCACCAGTAAATAAAGAAAAAAGTAATACTGCAAATAGCTGCTGTTTCAATAAAAATCTCGATGTCCAAGTCACATATATAAGTTACAAACACGAGTGCGTTTACATTTTTAGAGTATTTTTGTATTATGCCAGCTACAATATTTAGCGAGATGTAGCGAGATTAATTTCATCCTGCACGTTGAATTATCAGTTGAATACGTTAAAGTCTAATGTTACATTTAATTATTTACACACAAAAACTTCTAGTACTTTTTTTGCAGCTTACATCATCGTATTTTCATACTATGCAATGTTCTCTTTTGTAGTCTTTTATAATTTTATACTTTGTGTAAAAAGAATTACTTGCGGTTTATATTATACGATAATATCTGAATAATAAAGGTTTTTTTGCGGCTGTTTTTTGACTGAATTCTTAAAGCATTTCTCTTATTTCGACGGAAAAATATCTAGTACCATGTACACTTGATTTTAGGTTGCAATTCCGAAAAAAAATTCGTGACTTATTATTATTAGTGTTAATCGTACAATGAGCACTTATGCATGATATTTCCAGAAATGCAAAATCTTGACTCTTTTTATAGCAAATTTTTCTGTTTTGAATCTTAATTATTTCTTAATAATGAGAAGTCTATTTAATCTATTAACTTAATCGATCGCGCACACTTTGTCTATTATAATATTATACGGTAGTTTTAAATAATAGTAAGATAAAAATAAAGATATACATAACACACATAGCAGTAGATTTTTTTGATAGTCTGTTCGTGTTGCTTATACTTTTTTGCAATTTTTGCACTTAGAATAAAACAGATGCACTTATAGTTAAGTGAGGAAAGAAAAACGAATTAAAATGCAAATAGTATAGTTAGTTAGTACAATACTAACAAGCTCTTTATAATCTCTTACCAATTTTGATATATTTATTGATTTATTACGATTGCTATAAAAAGAGTTTACACAGATAAGATGACTCATTGAAGTATTTCATTCAATGTATATCCGCTTTACCGTGCGAATCTTCTATTGTATATTATCTTAATATTACTGATGTTTTGCCTGCCGATTCTATTTATATTACACTGCAGCTATAGAAAGAAAGAGAAAGAACGCGCATTCTTGCGTTAGTGTATAATTTTAAATAAATTTTTTACAAGAGAGAGTGTGAAAAAAACCGCAGAGTTTAGAAACACGAGTAAATGCAGGGTGCTCCATTTGTTTTGAATCAAAATTTGAACTCGTTACGGAATAAGGCACGAAAGGCCTAATTTTCATCGCAAACATTTCTTCATTTGCACGCAGTTGTAACTGTTGAGCTATCGCGCGATCAGATGGATCATCTTGTGTAGATTTTTCACATTTCTCGTTAAACAGCGAGTATTAAGATCTAATCACTGTAGGATAATTAATCGCGACTAATATATATATGTGTGTGTGTGTGTGTGTGTGTGTGTGTGTAAATCTTTAAGTTATTCATTTTCACAAACAATAGCATTAATGCTCATCCTGATATTTGTCTTTATAACTCCCATTGTCAATAAAAAAAGAAAGAAAATAAACGAAAAGAAATCTGTAAAAGAAACAACAATTTATTCTTATTCATCGAGATTTGTTTAAGAACAGTTTTATCTTTCTGAGAAACAGTGATTCAGTATCTTACCAACTAAATATAAAATTCAGTTGATATAATCGATAATAGGATTATATATCAGACGAATGTTCTTTTTTGTCATCTCTCCAGGATAGCTGTATGTATACAATGTATGTAGGCGATTTTTGGCGATCGTTTAGTATATGTATCAAACGATCGCCAAAAGTCGTCTTATATGTGCACCAAAATAAAAAAAGAGGATAATGAAAGATAGAAGACACGAAAATCTCTACTGCACACGTGATAACAATGGACTGCTTGTGTTAAATAACTCGTCCATCGATACTAATCAACAACGAATTCTATTATCGACTATTTCATTGAGTTTAAAATATTTTAAAAGTTCGTCGTAAGTCATAGCCTGTGGCTTGTTTCCGCGGCATGCGGAACGCATGCTAGAAATAGGTATGATCCAATATTATTTTTCCGATTATCAATGAATGCAAACTTTGTTATCAAAATATCGAGAAAACGGTGAAAATGTTTTGCCTCTCGTATATTGCAAATGTTTCTAATATAAATTATACACACAAATAAAACGTAAATTATGAATTTTATGACTATTGTCAATCGCTACAGTGATAGATATAAAAAAAACGAGATTTAATTCATTTTTAATTTAAATCTACTTAATTAATTTAAAGTGAATTATAAAAACAATTAAAAGATAAGAAAAACTAAATAAATTTAAATTTTAAGAATTTAAACAATATATATCGCTATATTTATATATCGCTATATTTATTGGATATTTGGATTTTGTTGTGTATGCGACTTTATTCCGGACTCTCGCTCTGGCATGCTCCGCGTTCTTCGTCTGCGCAATTTCTTTCTCGCTTCCTGAAGAGAGGTCTCGCCATTCGGTCTGGCCGGGAACTTACCACTTTCATTGAAAGTCAGTGAGTTAGTTAGTTAGTTAGTTAGTTAATTAGTCAGTCAGTCAGTCAGTCAGTCGGAGCGACGCGATTCAAATGTGTAGTACGTTGTTTGCGAACAAAAGTGCAAATCAGTCCTTGTATTCGTTTTCTGTTTTACCGATCGAAGAAGTAGATAACCGCTTGTTGAAATCACCGCGGGATCTCTACAAGGATATCTTCTTTATTCTCTCGTGTGCATCGTTCTTCTTCCAATCACGTCAGGACCAAGATTCCCTTCGGAGACGCGCAACTAGACGTACAACGTGCTGTGAAATTCCCGATTTTGCGTGTTGAATCACATTGCACGCACGCCGTTGAACTCAGAAGCGGCTGAAACGTCTTGTATTGTATTTACGTTAAATTTTCAAGGAACCTCTCTAGCAGGAAAAAAGAGACGAGTTTCTCGCTCGGTAGTGGGTGCGCGCAACACCTGGCCGGCTGCTGTACTAAACGGTGGCACATCGGCAGATAATTATCATGCATTCGATTCCGATCGTTCTAGTCGCGACGGCGGCGGCGCTGATCTTGCTCCTGGACGGAACGCACACCCGGCATCAGCATCGCTCCGGGAATGCCGGTCCGAGACCGTCTGACGACCTTTCCATGTGGATAAGCAAACAACAAATAAAAACATTTAGCGGTAGAATAAAATCACTGATTGATTGATAAAATTAGTCAAAACGTTAATGTCCCGGCACAAGCAAAATGTTGGTCTTTACAATCATTGGCAAAATATTTAGTACACTGACGATCACTGACAGTGACAAGATTGGCAAACATCAACATGTCCCGGCAAGCTAAAGCAGATAGTCTGGCAGATACGGCATCAACTGTGTTTGCATGCTCGTAATTTAGCCGAGATACTTGACAGCGGATTGACAGCGGAGATCGAGGAAGATCTGTCGTATTATTTTATTTTATATTTCGATGTATTTAAATGGAACGGCAGATCCTGGTCGGTTTTGGTACTGTTAATCCGCTGTGTTACATCGTTAACAAATCCTGTCCGATTTCTGCTAGCATTCCGCGCACAAAATTGTTTCAAAATTGTTCCAAAATTGTTTCAACAGATTTGGTTGTCCGGGGTGCTCTGAAGTTGCCCCCCTCCGTTTACATGATGCCTAACATAGGTCTGGATTTGGAGATATACGTCATCTCAAATGGTAGAGTACTGGAGCATCTTCTCGATCCGGAATTGGAGAATAAGTTGCCCATAATCCCTAATGAAGTATCACATGTCAATTTCACATGGAAGTCAGGAGCAAAGAAATATTTTTACAACTTTTTTCGTTTAAAATCGTTTGACGAAACTATTTTAAAAACCCCGACGATAACGATCAAAAAAGAAGGTCGAGTGCCTAAACAACCAAAAGGTAAAAACTTTGATGTATATTTTTTTTTAAGAATAATTCATTACATAAAAGTATAATAATCAATATGCGAAACGTTGGAAAGATATCTTTCTACGCAGCGTAAAATTTCAAATGATGTTTATAATGAATCATATACATATACTACGAGGGATTGGCGATTGTGTCGACATGCGATGATAATGATCTTATGTATGCTTTTACGTTACAGAATTTAGCATTCTGCTACCTTGCACAGGCAATTCGGGAATAGCGGAATTTGGGATCGCTTTGATGATCGAAACGCGGAAAAGAAAACCTCTCGAACGTACGCCGATCGAGTTAAACTTGCGAAAAGAATGCAACGCGCGCGGTGAGTCTGTCAGTCGCGCCGACGATCAACACATCTTCACTCACATGTACAGTTCTGTATCAGCAGTAATTCATCATCTAATTTGTGCTGCATGCTCTTGATTTAGTGCGAGAGGCAATCAGAATCTTGGTTTCGACGGTATTGTGCCGTCGCGAGAATAATGCGATAGCAGATAGTTGGTTTTCGTACATGGTCTATATAAAGAAAATTATTTTCTTCATATTGATACAGTCGTCACACGTCGTTCCAAGTTGTTGGCGGAAAACGTAACAACGCTCGTAAAATCTGATTTCCGAGCTCAGTCGTTCCGATTGTCTTTATTCTTTTTATTATTTAATCGACAGTCGTGACATGTATCCGTCGTGAGAACTCATTTTGATATTGTGTAAGAAAAGATTACCCTGGCAAAGCAAAAGAGATTGTCCGGCAAAGTGAAGAGTCCGATAAATCGTGTGATGGCGTTTCGAATCGCTGTTCCGTGGGTTATTAAATCGTTAAGAAGCTGCTTTGAGGAGGATTGTGAAGAAATTCTTAGTTTTCCAGCCTTCAAGACGCTGCGTGAAAAAAAAAATAAATCAATTAGTTTTTAGTTCGCATTTTCTTCAAAAATCTTTGATACTCACATGTGACGGACTCATTATCGTTCACAAGATGCGAATTGCTTTTGTAAAGCTTTTCCTTTGTAATGAAAATATCCCTTTTATTTGTGTATGTATATCTGTTCTCTCTGTGCGTAAGGAAAAAAGCATGAGTCATTCTCAGAGCTAGATTCTATTAAGCTATCCCTTACTTATATCATACAGTATATCACACCTCTGCTAGACATATTAAATAACGCAAACATATAGCTAATGTTATCTGTAAGATACGTTTTGTACTTGAAAAAGATTAAGTGTTTTTATTATATAGAGTACTTGCTTTGACTAACATTCCTCACTTACAAAAAAATTACTCTAGATCATCACTTTTTGTTTTGCTTATAATTTTCTTCATTTTTACTAGCATTCATTCTTAGCTTTCATTAAATAGTCAATTTTTTTGTCTTCTCGAGTCATTGTTTGCTTACGAAATGTGTATTAAATATCTACTTTAATACGAAAAAACGTGCATGTCTACTCTATATCTCTGGCGTTATTCTCATCTTTTCTTCGTTATCTTTCTGTCTCTTTCTCTCTCTCTCTCTCTCTCTCTCTCTCTCTCTCTCTTAATCCTTGCGCATTTGTCAATTATCGATTCTCTTAATATTTCTCTATTACTTTAAAAAACTTTTAATTTTATTTCCTTCGAAATTTCCTATAAAATAAAAAGTCAGCATATGTGATATGTGATTGGTTAAGTCACCGCGCGAAATTCAAGAAAAAATTGACAAATAGTGATCCGTGTAACATATAATTCTTTTGAAACTTCAATTTCATCGCGTATATATGTGTGTAATCGATTCTGCCGATAAATAGCACGATAACATAGCACAACATAAATTGAATGTATCAATATAAAATAACCTATCATATTAATTGAGATTTGATTTTTGTATATATTTTAATTTATTTAATTGAATTGTATTGAAAATAATGATAGGTTTTATGAGCTAAATATATGTAACTATATGTTAAATATGTAAATGTACATATACATATATATATATATATATATATATATATATATAGTTTGTATATATTATATAATATAACAATATAAAAAACAAACTTTTATTATTTGATTTTAATTTATATTATTAATAACAAATATATCACATGATTTTCAAAAAGAAAGATGATTAAATTTACATCAAATTAGACGTATCAAAACAATGGTATCTTATCTGATATCGAAGCATATACGGTTTTTATTTTTAATTGTATATGAGGATACTTTAAATGTGTATTATATATACACACACATACACACACACGTACAGTAAAAATACAGTGCGCTTTCTTTTAACATTAGTCTTACTTTTTGCAGAGCCTAATTCTGGTCCGTGTCCAGACGGTTATCTAGGACCACCTCATTGTAAAAAAGCATTGTGTTATCCAAGTTGTTTGAACGGAGGAAATTGTACTGCGCCAGGCGTCTGTTCGTGCCCGACAGGATATCAAGGACCGTATTGCGAAGGAGGTATTTAACAATTTTCAAAAAGTACATGTGTTTTAAAGTACCAATACAAATCTAAACTTTGTATTATTAAATAGATTTGTATCTTTACATGTTCTTATAAATTACGCGATTTTTTTTTATATAAGCTACGATTGCATCTTTAATTAAGATAATCATATCACCTTAGAAATAGATATAGCCGTCTTACAGCCAAATTTAATTACGTTCGTTAGAGCTTGGTAAAACGGCGCTTGTTCGGCGCCATGATCAATGCCCGTATCGTGATGCTCTTGTTCTTCATCGCGAAACTTCTTGATAGTTTCAAGTATCTCATCGTCTACATTTTCGTTTTCCATCAACATGCGCAGCTGGTCGTTATAGTGCTCGACAATCACGGTCTCTACAGCTACGGTGCACGCCATGGCCGCTTTCTTGCCCATAAAAGCAGTACCGGCGCCTAGGGCAAAGCCAATAACGTTCCACAAAGGGATGAGAACGGTTGGTCTGACGCGATACTCGCGAATGAACTCTTCAAATTTAGCGCGATGTCGTTTCTCTTGATTCCACATACATTGTATCGTCGGTCCAACTGGAGTTCTGCCTATATTTTTACATAAAATTATCAGACTAAACATTTGTTAGCTTTAAATCAAAGTTTACTGTCAAACAATTATTACCTAGCACAGCCATTTGTCCGGCATAGATTCTATCAGCTCCCAACTCTCCAGCATGATCGACTCTTATTATCGAATTCAACATTTTTCCATGTGCATTTGTAGCTGCCATTGTGCTGGCTAATCGTATTCCCAACATTTTGACCTGTAGCATCTTTCTATAAAGTTTGAAGAAGAGATAAAAAAAAAAAAAATGTTTTTCTGCTGCTATAATTGACATATTGAACAATTTTCGTTGAAGGTTTGTGTTCACCAAGATGTGAAAATGGAGGAAAATGCGTAAAAAAAAATATTTGCAAATGTCCAAAAGGTTATTTAGGCCTGCACTGTGAACTATGTGAGTATAAACAACATATATTTTAAAATATATTTTATTTTATATTGTAATGTAAAATAATAAGTAATATTGCACTGGTTCTCTTTTTGTTAGCAAGATGCGTGATTCCATGTCTCAATGGTGGTAAATGCAAAGGAGAAAACATATGTCAGTGTCCAGAGGGTTTTTCTGGGAAACATTGCGAAATTGGCAGACATTTACCACAACGATGGCTATGTTCAAGATCATGTAAACATGGAACTTGCCAGCTAAACAACACATGCACATGCGATCCTGGTTGGCACGGAAAGTTATGTAACAAAAACAAGCCATGGGCTTAGAAACTGATGAGGGATATTTTTTTTGAATGTTATTTTTATATCAAGCAATGCTTTAAAAACAGTTCCACTAGAAAAATCTGCAGATATAATCCTAAATATGTTTGTAATACATATTCTTTATTGTATGAAGAAATGAAAAAGTCAATATGTTAATAGAAAAAGAATCTCTTGATATTAAAATGATATATTCGTACATTTAAAATAATACAGAAATGGAGAGACAAGTGAAAAAACCTCACATAATTTAAGTTTCAAACAATTCAATCAATTATTTGCACAATATAAAATTTATAATGTATAAATGTATTTTTATCACATACACACACACACACATAAATATATGTGTGTGTGTGTGTGTGTAAACTATATCATTTTATAACATTATATTCAGTCATACTAATATTTTTGTATTATGAAATAAACCAGTGTTATGTTTTTAGATCTCCAAAAATAAGAGAATAAATAATATATTCAAATATTTTTTTAGTAACTGAAAATCAAGTATAAAGTAATAGTAAACCAATTATAAAGTAATTCAATAGTATAATATATGCCTGTGATGGATTTTTTATCTTTGCACTAATTTTTTTTGTGTACATCTTAGAGTATAAATATATAAATAAATATAAACTTTGTTAAGTCTATAATTAAAATTAAAATAAACTATACTGAATATATCCTGGATATGTCCTGTTTTTCATAAATCCCATTTATCTCTTATAAAAAGTACAAATCATCAACACAATTCTCTAATGTACGTAAATAGAAACAAATGAAATTGATTTTCTTAGTAATATTTTTTTCAAATAAAATTTAAAGTTTTGAATTCTTACCTACATTACTAGGTAATAATCTTTTAATTACTTGATATTAAGAATGCAAAAAGAAAGTGAAAACTGACACGCAATGCAAAACTAAAACAATTTGTGTTAAACATAAGTACGCAATACTGACACATTTTTGTGAATGACGCACTTTTGAGTATATAATGTGGTAACAGTCATGATCATAGACATTCGACATCAACGGATGAAACCCTCACCAAAACGCCAGAAACAACGAAGAAACTGCTGCAATTTTTTCAAGCTGTTTTTTTCTGGTCTTTTCTCTTTCGGTTGAAGAATCTCTTCTACCTGAACAGCATTGATATTTCTTTATCAAGTTCTTACTTTAAGAAGGAGCATTATAGGTTATGTCTACCCACATTTATATCAGTCGAGCCGCGAAACGATAGTCACGTGTCTTGCCGACCAATGGCGGCAGCCCTACGCCTGTCCGCCATAACGCGTGCCCTAACGATTCCCGCCAATCGCGCTACTCTAGACTTGTGTATGTGTATATGGCGTTGGCGTTCTCTCGCATCGCTGTTATCGTTCGCGGATTTCTTCGGGAAAAAGGTAAGTAATAACACAATAGCAGTGCGAACTTGGCGCATAAGCAATCACCGATCGGAGTCGGTCGTGCGCGGTGTCCGGCACGTTCGCGAAATCGCAGCAATTTCGCATCGTCTGCTCGGGCGGGCGTGCATCGCGCAGGCTCGCCCAAGATGGCCGGCCGTGGTCGCGTTTGTTGTGGTGGTGATGGAGGCTTGCTCGGTGCCGATCGATACGCCTGCCGCCGAATACCGGCCATGGCGGCTACCGTTGTCGCGCGTCACACATCCTGAGATAAACGCGCCGACAAGAGTGCCGCGATCGCTCACGCTAGACCGGTCCGGTGATGGTAAGCGCGAGCGCGGCCGCGAGTACGGGGCGTGGTGTGAGAGCGTAGCCGAGGCGGCTGCCTCCCCGCGTACGCGAAGAGCCCTGAGCCCTCTCTGATCCACTCCACGGGACACACCAAGGTGCGTACGCAACTCGCGATTTTCACTGGGCCTGCTCCGACGGCTTCGCGTTACCGAGCAGTCGTCATGAGCAGCTCCGCGGCTACCCGGAGGTGGTCTCTTTTGCGTGTGCCCTGCGCATTTTCATTGCCCCCCCAAAGTATCGTCCCGAATAAACGCGCATATCCCCCGTCTCCCTCTCCGTCTGCCTCATCGTTCCATTCCGTTCTCTCCGCCCCTTACGCGCGCGTTCTTTATCACGCGTTGTCTTGTTGTCGTCTATCCGTTTGTCAACTCAACACGCGGAATGTCACCAAGTCGATGAAAGACGCGGCGGCCGTCGTCGTCCTCGTTATCGTCGATGACGAGGACGACGACGACGACGACGACGACGACGACGATGACGACGACGACGACGATGACACCGACAACGACAACGGTGACAACGATCTCGTTGCTCCCGTTCTGATTAGTTTACGGTAATATATACGTGCGGTGTGAGAATGCGTGTTCTCGGTCGCCACACGGTCGCGTAAGTAATGCAAGGCCGACTTCTACCAGGAGGATGTATCGCAGAAAGTTTCCCTGCAAGAGATATCTTCTCACTTGCAGACGTAAACTATTCAATCGTCAGTTGTGCAAAATGTACATACAAATTTGCTTCTGTTTTTAATTCCAAAATTAAAACACCTGCTTTTTTTTTATCTTCTTTGAGATTTCAGGTTTCTTTTCTTTTAATAGAGGATACATACAAACATTTATATGTACAATAAAATTATTCATGATTTCCCATTAAGTCATATTTTGTTTCCATTTGTTTCTATTTTTAAAATTTAATATGATGCATGTAAAGAGTAAAAACATTTTTAAATAATTTATAAATAATTAATGGAAGAATATTATACAATATTTATGTAAGTCTATTTAGCTTTTAATATTTGTTCTTTTGTAGAATATGAACTGAGATAACAATTAGTATAAATATAAAACCAAAGAGAAGATATTGATTATTTATATCTCTGCACAGTCTTCCGAATTAAAAATGATATGTGTGTGATATTAAAAATTTGTGTGTGTGTGTTTGTGTGTGCACACATGCATATATATTTTTATGTCTGACAATGAATTATTTTGCAGTTTACTGAAAAATGATATTTTATTATATCAGGATAAGGTGATGTAGAAGAAATTGATACTGCCACAAGATACTGTCTCTTTTGACACACCTATCTAAGGAGTGATTTGTATCTTATATTTGCAATATACAAAATATCAAGACGGAGGACGAAGACAAAAAGATGTCTCTGCCTAGTGCAGAGACCAGTACTATGGACAGAATCTCAGATGATGACGATGATGATCCCAGTAGTGAATCAGAGACTTATGAAGAAGGAGATCTTCTTACGGCTGCTATGGATGATGACGTAACAGCCCAACTCGCTGCTGCAGGTTGGCAATTCAAAAAGAGTAATGGTGATTTTTCATTGTTTTTTTGGTTGCTTTTCTTTTTTATTTTTTCTTATTTTAATGTCTTTATTTTTCACAAAAGAATATTTCATTTTTTTTGTTTTACTGCTTATATATTCTTGCTTTAAATACGTTTATGCTTCTGACATAATCAAAATAATTTAGTCAATATATAAATATATTGTATATTATACACTGACTAAATTATTCTGATGTATCAGTATAATTTGTCAAAATAAAAGTTTATTTTATAAACAAATATTTTATATTGGTAGTTTTTATATTATCAAATATGTTTTGCTTGCTTTGTTTGGTTTTTGTTATATTAATACATAACAAGACTAAACTTATAGTATTTAATTATTTTTCTGTATAAAAAACAATTTAGGACCTGTTGGTGTAGCTGCCGCTGCAGCCATTGTGTCAGCTAAGAAGCGGAAACGACCTCACAGTTTTGAGACTAATCCTAGCGTCAGAAAAAGACAGCAGAATAGACTTCTAAGAAAACTTAGAGTAAGTAAATAGTCATACTATTGTGACAAAATGTACTTATCCTAGAAGTTTAGAACAATATTTGTGTATATTTCTATACACAAATATTATATGTAATTTATATATGTATGCATCAATTTATTTTGCAGCAAACCATTGATGAATATGCAACACGAGTCGGACAACAAGCAGTTGTATTAGTAGCTACACCAGGCAAGCCAAATAGTAGTTACAAAGTATTCGGGGCGAAACCATTAGAGGATGTAGTTAAAAATCTAAGGAACGTTATTATGGAAGAACTCGAAACTGCACTTGCCCAACAAGCACCGCCACCTACGCAGGATGATCCATCTCTATATGAATTACCGCCGTTGATAATTGACGGTATACCGACTCCAGTAGAGAAAATGACACAGGCACAACTTAGGGCGTTTATCCCATTAATGCTTAAGTATTCTACGGGCCGTGGCAAGCCTGGTTGGGGAAGAGATAGCACACGGCCTCCTTGGTGGCCAAAAGAGTTGCCTTGGGCTAATGTCCGAATGGATGCGCGATCAGATGATGAAAAGCAAAAGGTATGTAAAACAATGTTATTTTTCTTCTATTATATTGTCACTTATTTTCTATCATACACACACACACACACAATAAAAATAATATTGTATCTAACTTCAGATCTCATGGACTCACGCATTGCGGCAAATTGTTATAAATTGTTATAAATTCCACGGAAGAGAAGATCTTTTGCCAGCATTTAACGAAGAAGATGACAAGTCTAATGTTCTGATACAAGCAACGGCTCATTCGTCGTCGCATCCTTCGCATTCATCACACTCGTCAAATCAAGGACAAAATGGAGGACAGTCGCAACAGACGGTGGGAGTTGTTCGTCTCAACAGCACGGAATCATCTAAGGGAAACTCTTCACCGGCACAAATCATTGCCACATCTCCCTCAACTCTTGCCACTGCCACTCAGGTGGGAGTGGATGGAGTACATGAAATAAAATTAGAGCTTAAAATAGAGTTGAATACATATAAGTGCATGAGCAAATTAAATTGACTCGCACGATATCTTTAATTTTGAGCTTTTTTTTAAAAAATAATTTTTTGTTAGTTGGTCTTCAAAATCTTATACAAAAAAATAAGTTAAAAGAATATGCTGCTTGAAAAAGCATGATTGACACGTTCAGTTTCCCTTATTTGAGTTGAAGAGATATATTTTTTTCTGTTATTTTATTTACACATTAGATTTTATACTTAACAAACATAAGTTATGTTCAATAAATAATAATGCTATATGCTGAAATATTTTATTAAGTAATTTACCTTAAATTTAAGTTAAAGCTGCATTCTAAAATTTTGTTCAATTCAATAAAATTAATAATATTAATCTATTTACATATATCAATAATTACTTTTTAAACTGATTGGTTTCTATTAAATAATAGAAATCAATTTGTTTTTATTTTTATAGTTTTTATTTTTTATAGTTTTTATTTAGTATTCTTTTTTGGCTTCCGTGCGATTAATATTTCAAAGTTAAAATTTTGGAATGTGGCTCTGATGTAATAGCAGAAAGTTAATATGACATAATTACAATTTGACAGATGACGGCCCAATATCCAACAACTGTATTGCAGACAATAACTAATCCTGATGGTACAGTTTCTATTATACAAGTGGATCCTAGTACACCAATAATTACATTACCGGATGGTACGACAGCCCAGGTTCAAGGAGTAGCTACAGTAAGTCTTCTTTTGTAACATTTATCTGTTCACATAACTCTTACGAATTTTATGTAAATTTTTATTTCGAGAAAACCGTGATAAAATTCAAGAAATTATTTTGGCAGAATCAGTGCGTACAATGTATTTACTTGGCGCGAGGCACTACCGTGCTTCTTGATATTAATCGTAATAAAAGGTAGGTACATGTTCTGCTTATGATTGACAGATTCACACGAGTCAAGGAGACGTACAAGCACTAGCGGAAGTAGCTGGTAGCACCGACGGTAGTGTGGCCGTTGATCTGAACACTGTTACGGAAGCGACATTAGGTCAAGATGGCCAAATCATCCTCACTGGAGAAGATGGACACGGTAAACCAGTTTTCTATAGGCTCTGCACCGTCGCCGGCCAGGAGCTACTCGAGCAGTGATTTTTTCATTAGCTGAAGATTTTTGTTTTTTTTTCGTTAAGTCGCAACAAGGATTAAAACCGGTATAATTGAACAATGTAAAATGTCGGGAGATTGTTCTCTAGTTTACGATCAGTAAATCTAAACTAATAGTAAGTGCGTTTTGTTGAGCAACTTGATAAACAAGTTGGAGATGCCAAATAATTCGAACTTGTGATAAAACTTGACATATTTTATCTTTTATCACATGAGGATTTAAAGACAATGAAATAAAATGATTTCAAAAATAGCTTTGATAATATTCTCTTATTTATTGCAAACTAAATTTTTTTCTGCTCCTCTGTTTCTGTGAAACTTGATTGTATCTAATGCTGTACACTGTTTCTTATTTTTATATATATATATAATAATCATCTTACTAAATCAACTGTTACTGGCATAATTCATGCTTTATTTTGAAGTATTTATGCACTATGTGACTGTAAAATTAGCAAATTCCGAACTGAGTTTTTTTCGAAGATTAATAGTGAAAAAATATGAGAAACACTACACACACTATTCGATATAAGTTTCTTCATATTCAAATAATATTTGCGTCCGGTTCAAGTTTCAATCAGCATTATTAATAATAACTTACATAACAATATTATAAAACAGTTATATTTATTATATTATATATAATTATTTATACTAATTATAATAATGTCAACTATCTGTAAGAGAAAGTCAATGTGTCAACAGATTCACTAATATTATAAATCTCGAGCAGATCTGTCACAATTCTTGCATAAAGAATTGCTGTAAAATAACATTATGACATTATACTTTGATTTCTTCTGTCAAAATGTCACCAAATTTGTATTCAACAGATTGTGCGAAATTTGCTGTCAATTTATCAACTTTTTTCACAGAGATTTGACTTTTCAATAGACTTGACTTATCACGGATAATAATGATTCTTATTTGTGTTTACATTAAAACAACGCATTATTAGATGAAGTAATCGTATCAAATTATATAAACAAAATAAAATGATTAGATATATACTGGTCTTAATCCTCGATTTGCATGCTGTTTTCTATGCTCCAATCAGGAATCATGTCTGTATGTGTTATATTATTACTTCGTATTATATGAGGTAGATTTGAATTAGTTTATGTATTTGTATTATTGTATATACAATAGTTTTTATATACAAATGGAGCTATTGCACAGCTTTATTTGAAATCCTCATCTTTAAGAATCCATGGCGTCTTTTTATATGATATAGAAGTGTATATAAATATTAGTCAAAAGATACATTTTCAATTTTGTAATATGTATCGTCTATAGATGTCAAGAAAGCTTTACAACGACATAAAATAGACTATAATATAGAAAGATATGAATTTTTAACACATGCGTATATTATTATCTGTAATTTATAAATTGTGCATGTAAAAAGAATTATCTTATTTTTAATGATTATCTCTCTCTTTCTCTTTCTTTCTTTCTTTCTTTCTTTCTTTCTCGGGTACTCGGAAAATATGAAAAGTCTGACATGCTTAAACATTTTTTTCTTTATCTGATAAAATTTCTATTAAAAAAAATAGATATTCAATATGTAATCAAAAATCGTGTAAATTTTATAACAAATGTGTGAAAGATCCTTGATGTTCTAATGATGATATTGTTAATAGAACATATCGCCTCCGGATTCTTAAAATTTTCAATTCAATAAATCGTCAAAAATGTCACGGTCACGAAAGAAATTGTTCTGCAACCAGTTGTCGTTATTATTGATGATTGATATATCGTCTCTAAATAAAAAAAAGAAATAAACTTGCTGTACATAGAGTATTTTTGGTTGATGTTTTATTATTTTATATATACATTACGTTTTAGCAGTCTGTGTTTAAGCTGCTTAAGACAAATAACGCATCGATGTTGAAGTGTATGCTTTTTGGAAATTTTATATATGGAATGTTGTGTGATCGAAAGTTTTTAAAGTTTTGTTAACAGCTTAAACGCTCGCTGTCATATAAACACCTTGGATTTTTCTTAAATAGACCGTGCTTTTCTTCGTATTGCGATAAGATTTAAAAAAGTATGCAAGAGAATTATTAAATTATAGCAAGTATATTTGATTCTCTTCATAATGTACTTAACAATCTAATATTTTGTATTTTTAAATTGTTACTTATGTACGAAATATTTATACATATTTCAACTTTTAACTGATGTGAAACAGTCTCTCGCAGATCATTTTTTTTACCATCTTCTACCTGGAACTCTGATTCTTTCTATAAACACATTTATCTTTCTGTTTAATAACAGTTATAAAAACATTTCCTTTTAAATATTCTTTTTTTTTTTTTAATAAATAGATTCAGCAATCCGAGGGACGCATCATGTCAGTTAAAGATTAATACTTCGATAAATACTTCGATAAATTATCTTTAACTAATTAGTAGTTTGATCGTTATCGAAAAAATACATAGTGCGAACAAGACAAGACTCAATCATGCATAGATGTTTGGTTTAAATTTTAGCTTTGCAAGCTTTTTGACATTGTCGCACTGTGAGTATAATTGAGATATTTGTTTATTGTTTTCTATATTTTTTTAAACCGTTTTTTAAATATTTTTATAATATCCAAGTCAAGTTGTATTTTGACGGCAGGACGTAGGACGGTTATTATGTGTTTGTTTCAGGATATCCAGTCTCGGTCTCAGGAGTGATCACTGTGCCAGTGTCTGGCAGTATGTATCAAACTATGGTGGCCAATATCCAGAGCGATGGCACGATGCAGGTAGTAACGCCGATGGTTCAAGTACCCAAAGTCGAGCCAGGAAACGGCGATACAACTATTGAAGCTGTTGCTATACAAGGCCATCCTATGACTATGATAAATGCAGGAGAACATCAAGTTCTTCAAGTAATATCGTTGAAAGATGCTAATGTCTTGACGAAGGCTATGCAGGCCGAAGTTGTCAAAGACGAGGATAGCCAACAACAACAACAACAACAACAACAAACTGTACCTAGCCCAGAATAACTGTCAAGTGTAATTTAGGTAATCCGCTCCGTGCCATCCCGTGCGATCGCGCATTACGGTGATATATGGAGAAACGACAAAAGCATGTAAGAATTAGTAATGATTGGTGTTGTTTTTCTTTCTCTTTGCGTCTCACCGCACCGTGTAGTGTGTCTTACTAACTGTGCGTCGTTAAACGACGATATTATCTGAAAGTGAGATGTAAATTATCGATTGGAGTAAGATTAGTCGTATTTGTACTCACGATGTATCAGAGATATTTGAGAGTATTCACAATATGTCTTGAACATATAATATTAATTTTTAAAAGAATTTGTAGAAAAATTGATTTACAAGATTATGTTCTTTTTATATTAGAGAATGAAAATTGATATGTGTATTTCTTGATATTGACTAAAACAACTAAAAACATATTTTTAATCTAGTCTATCTACAGAAAAAGAGAGAAAGAAAGAATGTATGTGTGCGTGTGTGTGTCCGATTGATATGTGAAATATACTAAAGACATTTATTTTTTATTAATTCAAAAAAGATAATGTATATTATAAGAAGCATATTCTACGAAAAGTGTTTATATATATATATATATATATATATATATATATATATATATATATATATATATATATATA
>QVNW01001554.1:0-14464 GCA_014825475.1 Pseudomyrmex flavicornis
TACACGTAGTTTAGAGTGACGTGCATCAATAGTATGACTTGCAGAAGACAACGAGTTGAAGCACAGAGTTATTTTTAATCAATATGTTCGAGTCTAAAATGAGGATTGGTAGTGTCTTAACGGCGATACGCGCTAATAATATCACACTTTTCGGAAAACAAATTCCAATTACTGGGCTGCGTACATTGTGTTACGGTCATGTCTATTTTTGCGGCTATCTTCTAACAAATATTCGAGTGAAATTGCCAACGTTCGTGACAAGATTATTTTAATCAACTAAATAATTATTGTATTTGAGCATGAGTAATAAACAGAAACTACAACAAAAATAATACATTCTAAACAGAAAAAAATATAAATTGCATGGCAAATATCTTTACAAACTCACTGACATTAGACAATGATTAGATATTTATCTAAATATTCGCACACATTTTTACACGTCCGTATAGTCGGTTTTTAGTTTTTATTGTGTTGTTTCCGCAGGATTTTCGGTGACGTCAATTGCTAAGAGAGAAACCTGTATTTCCTTCCCACTACCGGATCTGACCTTACCACTACCAATTAGTCCATCATCCTCTCTTCGTTTCTCTCGCATAGTGTCGTGCATTTCTTGTTATTCTTGTGACACGTTTTGTAAGCGGCGGTTGGCAGGTTAGTTAGAAGCCTTTTCTTTCTTTATTAACGCATACATGTCATACAAGAAATCTACGGGATTCAACGAGCAATCTCAGGTGAGCTGATAACGTCGGATTATAAGATTCACGGTTGTATGTAGTTCATCTTCAGTGTGTCTCGGTGTTTCATAACGAGAGGACATTAGCGTGTGTTCAGTGGGCGTAACCAATCATCCGTCTCATTTATTCTTGTCAAGGTGGCTGTCCTTCACTTCTTTGTTTACTTGTCATAATAATATCGATAAATAATTGTAAATATTACGTGACAGTCATATTACGTTGTTTATTTTTAATGTTTGACTCCTGCTGTATTAATATAATACATATCACAGTTGATGTGATAATGTGTAATGTGAATATACACGAATTACCATATGGCCAGTTCTGCGATTCAGCATGAAAACAAGTTTGATTTAAATTTGTAATTTTCGGTGTGTGCAGGTTCCTTCAGTACAGTTTAACTCTCGAGCAGACAAGATGAGCTACGGTTACCAAGTAAGTATATCTACTTTATCACTAAATAATTGATTGAAGAACTTGTGTTCTCTTAATAATACATATATTTTACTTCCTTGAATAAAAATTATTATAAAGCTTTTCTCAGTTAATATACAATTATATCAACTGATATAGTTCTAGCAATATACAAAATCAACTAACATTTTTTGGAAATTGGCTAACAGCTTTTCAATCAAAGAAAGTAGACAACTCTTAGCACAGAATTGCTTTATATATTTCTTTCTTTTATTTACTTTATTTACACCTTCACATATCCAAAGGGGCCACCTGTTCAATTCCCGAAACGAGCAGGACCACCAACGTCATTTGGGGCTCCACCTGGTGCACTCTCTGCCCCTGGTGCTCCGTCTTATCCTCCAATGGGCTTCTCAAATGCACCACCAACATCTTTTGGCATGCCTCAACCATATATTCCTTATCCAACTCAAAATCAGCCCATGCCTGTTCCTGGTGGTGCCGCCAATGTATATCCTCCGCAACCTATGCCAACACCTAGCAATTATCCATCTAGCATGCATCCTAATTACTCTGCACCAACTCCACAACCTATGCCCACACCTAGTTATCCATCTAGCATGTATTCTAATCATCGTGCACCTTCCCTTTATCCACAGCAGCAAACTGATATGTATCCTGATCTTTATAAAGCACCAGATGCTAAAGAATGTTTTAGTAGCATGGCTCCTTCCTCTTATCCTTCATATGCAACTAGCTCTGTTCCATACCAAGGCGGAAGCTATCCCGGGGGGCAGGGGGTTGGCTCGTATTCTTATTCTGCTAATCCACCTACTGCTGTTCCACGTGGTGCTACCCCAGCCCCCCGAAGAAATCGGTTTACGCCTAAGGTGAGATCAAGAATGGTGTTTAAAACTTGATTAAATTTCATTCGAGATGTGATGATTCTTGTGTTTATAGGTTCTTGCTTAGAGATATGTTACAGCAATTGCAGGACTTTTTCTTATATCTTGATGTGATTCTTGATCTGTTACATAAACTTTATGAAAGTTGAATTTTATTTGTCTTCAGACTTCCCCTACTGTTGTGCCTTATGATGCCTTTGATGCTCGGGCTGACGCGGAAGCTCTAAGAAAAGCTATGAAAGGATTTGGCACCGATGAGAAATCTATCATACAAGTTCTTGCCAATCGCAGCAATTTGCAGCGTCAAGAAATCGCGTCTCAATTTAAGACTCTTTACGGAAAAGTAAGAATTGAAGATCGAAACTCCTGTTCTGCGAACTACAAACGAAATATTATTATTGTATATGTATCTTTTGATTGATAGGATCTAATAAAGGATTTGAAGTCCGAGTTGTCGGGAAATTTCGAGAAACTCATTCTTGCCATGATGATGCCACTACCTCAATATTATGCCAAAGAACTTCATGAAGCAATGTCTGGTCTTGGTACTGATGAAACTGTGCTCATTGAAGTATTGTGCACCATGTCCAATCATGAAATTTCTATTATTAAACAGGCGTACGAAGCGAGTGAGTTCAACATCCACAAAATAACTATAATTCACTCTGTATTCAATTGTGTAATATCTATTTGCGTTGTAGTGTACGGAAGAACATTGGAAGACGATTTGATTTCTGATACATCTGGCAATTTCAAACGCTTGATGGTGTCGCTGTGTTGCGCCAATAGAGATGAAACATTCAACGTAGACCAAGCCGCCGCGATGGACGATGCTAAGCAGCTTTTACAAGCTGGTAATTGATGACAAATATTTAAGTAGTCTCTGTATTATTTTGTGTCTATATTCATCTTCTTATTCATGTTTTACATTTTTCCATTTTATCTAAAATCGTCATTTTTTCACGCTGCAGGAGAGCTTCGCTTTGGCACGGATGAGTCTACCTTTAACGCGATTCTCGTCCAGAGAAACATGGCGCAGTTGCGACAGATATTCGTGGAATACAACAACATAACAGGTCATGACATAGAAACAGCCATTGAGAATGAATTTTCTGGTGACATCAGAAAGGGTCTCTTCGCGATTGGTAAATATAACAAATTGTGAATATGATAAAATGAATACTAGATTATTTACTGAAACACAAATATCTGTCCAACAGTAAAATGCGTTAAGAACAGAGCCAGTTTCTTTGCCGAACAATTGTACAAAAGCATGAAAGGTCTTGGAACGGACGACAGCCGCCTTATTCGATTGGTCGTGACTCGTAGTGAAATAGATATGGGTGAAATAAAGAGCGTGTTTTACAAAGAGTATGGACAGTCGTTGGAAGATTTCATATCTGTGAGTTATTCAACTTCACAAAATGTGTATATTGGCGTTATAGATATGTCTATGTATCTGCATATTTACGTTGTGATCTAATTTCTTTTTTTTTGTTTTTCAGGATGATTGCTCAGGACACTACAAGAAATGTTTATTGGTACTAATATCTTAAAATATTTTTGCAGTCGCATTGTTTCATTGCATTTATCATTCATTCGTTTATGTACGATACATAAGATGTCGAGGTTTTAATGTTTTTTAATGCGTGATTAGTATATGTTTTATAGATACACACAGGTTAAATAATTTTTTATACACAGATGACTTACATATACAAATTTTGTATCATATGCAGTATGAATACTTAACTGAGAGATTTCATAAAATCTGACAGTTGTGTGTGTCTATATGCATGCATAAAATTTTTGGTCATAAGTTGATAAATAAGATTAAAATACGTTTCTTTGCGTATGATCATCTCTGATCTTATAAAAGTAACAAAGAGTAAACACACGTATGACATGCGCGGTTATAAAATAAATCAATATAGTTTTTTAAGTTTTAAGTTAAAGTTCAACATGTAACCAATAAGAGAGTCAAGAAGAAAAGGATAATTTTAAAAAAACTCCAACTTATATATATATATATATATACATACATACACATTTAACACTAATCAAAGTTGAATGTTCCTACTGTAAACGCCTATAACACGAAATATAATTTTGACAGATGGAGTTTAGCGAATGAAGTTTCGGTAACTGTGCCAATATGTGTATTTTATAGAGCGAATCTCATATAAAGAGATTTATATATGTAAAGAGATTCTCGCGCAGAAATCATCTAGCTTTGTTATATGAAAAAAAGTATAATGAAAGAAAGTATATGTTTTTTGCAATTTATATTAAGAAACAATACTTCAGAATATTTTTTTAAAAATACTTTTTATGATATACATGTGTATATGTATTTGTTTATACACATGAGAAAGATGATATTTTCTTGCAAACAATATATGTTACAATATTTATAAACAGAGTTGATGTAAAAAAGGAGCTCTATTTTATATATATAACATATATATTAAAAGAATAAAATGTTATATATATTTAACTTGCGCGCATATATATGCATGTATTTTTATCTTATCTCTGTTCTTATATTACCTCTGTATAAATTTGCATAAATAAAACATTTAATTAACTGATACACGTCAAATATTATTCATAGTTCTCAGCTATCATAATAATCATAACACCATTAAAAACTGTTAGAAACGCACAGTCCTCAAATTTCATGTACACGCGCGCATATATATAAGATGTAATTAATAATACACGTACTTGAAAATTATTGTAGACTTCGAATGTAACGAGGAAATGATTCGGGATGATTGTGTAGAAAGGATCAGATTATTTCTCGACACTCAGCAATATAGTCGACACCAAACCCATAATACCACTTATACCAATGACGATCGATATTAACATACATTATCTGTATTTTGTGATAAACATTGGCAAAACACTTTCGACACTATTTTGTTCATAATATTCACGAAGGAACGCAAAAAGAACCGCGTAAAGTACGAACCAACTCAATGCGGCTCTCCGCGCGCAGCCGTCATTCGAAACTTTTATGAAATGCTTGCGATTCTCGAATATCGATCACTGATATCGATGGCGCGACTGTGGGTGTATTTTAAGGTTTGGTGCGCATGTGGACTGAGAACGATTAATCCTGGTCCATATGCCATTCTGTGTCGATGAAATGTATTTTAATTATGTAGTTTTCAATCATAAACTTTATAGACTGTAATAAAAATAAATAAATAAATTTTTAAATAAACAATGTTTTAACTAAGCGTGAACAGTAAGCAAATCAACCAATCACAGCATTCTTTCGAATGTAGCTTACGTTCGATGATAATAGATGACAAGTGTCGAGACTGTTAGCTTGTGATTGGTTAATTTGCACTGTTTATTGCTACTTTTTTTGCATAAAAAAAAACCAAAACCAACATTATACATATTTCTGCTTACAAGTGTGGATTCTCATGTGTGTATTTATAAACCATATAATTCTTTTTTGTAAAGTCGACTTCTGACGTGTAATAATCACGTGCGTAATTCGAGCAGTTTATTTTTTAGTCATTTTGTCACTCTGTGTCGAGGAAATTTGTATTATAAAATCAATAAATCACTCCTGTATTATTCTCTGGTCTATGTTTCTGGTTGATACGGCAAATAAACATCATAACAATGTCAGTCTCGTGATAAAGCAGCTTTTCAAGCTGCGTTATCAATTATAACAAATCTTGCAGAAGAGAGAGAGAAAAAAAGAGAAGCGGCATATCATCACGCGAGATTCGATTCGAATTGCTTGTATGTACCTATGTATATTTCCGGAATGAGTAACGATATCAAGCGCACAGTTCTGGTGACCGGTTTTGGCCCTTTCGATCAATATGAAAAAAATCCCAGTTGGGAGGCGGTGAAGAATTTGCAGAGCCTATGGGAGAAATATGAAGAATTTCCCAATCTTCAATTAGTCATCGAAAAAATTCCGGTCTCGTACGAGTGCGTATCTACTCACATTCCTAAGCTTTGGCAACAACACAATCCCGTAGTAAGTAACTATAATGTATAGAATTACATTTTTGCAGTACGTTTTTTTCAAATTAATCTTTGTGTTTAGATTGTTCTACACGTAGGCGTGTCGAGCAAAGCTGAGTGTTTGACAATCGAATGTTATGCTCACAGCACTGGCTACAAAAGAATGGATGTAGATGACAAGTGTCCTGACGAGACCTGTACAGAATGTTGTGTCTTGACAACTCAGATAAATGTCAAAGAACTTTGCCATAACATAAATAAAAATTTTGAAGAACACAAATGTAAAGCCTGCTTGTCAGATAATGCCGGTAGATATCTGTGCGAATACATATACTATAAATCTCTCTCTATTAATCAAGCAAAGACTTTATTTGTACACGTTCCGGATCTTTGCAAGTCTTCCAGTATGCATACTGCAAAGGGCTTATACAATATTTTGAGTTGTTTAATAAAAACTTTGAAACATAGTTAGAATTTTGTGTATGTGGCAGATAGAAATATGCAAAGTATTCAAACACTTACTCGTACAATACTGTACAACACTGCGCGATTGATATAGTATTTACATGTGAATATCTGTAAAAATAAAAGTTTAAGTCCGTAATATCTAATGCTAATGATATGTATTTTGCGAATATTTTACATATATCGTATTTGGGAGTATATACAAAGTGTGATTTATGTACATAAAAAACAAATATTTTATTTTTGCATATAAAATGTCTAATATATACTATTTAATACAAATGCTGTACTGTTTAATTACTTATCTTATCCATTACAACTCATAATAAGAGTTAAAACTTTGTTCGCGCGGGTGGAATATTGTATCTGATTTCCATTGATTCTGGTTTCCTAAGCAACCGTGCCACGTGTCCCATTTGTATTGTACAATCGGGATTTAGATTCGGTGGCAACAATGTACATTCTCGCTCTAAGATACACGCTAATCCTTCCAATAATTCCACAAATCCTATTGACACTGCTGCGCGTCGTAACCTGTTCACTTCCTGTAAAATTGCAAAAAAGAATCGATCATTATCACTCAAATCGTACAAAATATGTGTATTCTTTTTTTTACATTTTACCTTGTAAAAGTTTTGCGTTTTCTCAGGTAATTTTCTCGCGTGTCTGAGTATTTTTTGAATATCCGATTGCAAGCCAACTTGTCGAATCCACGAAGGAGCATTTTGCGTGTAACTTCTCTTTTCGGTTGGCCTGACTGGAAAATCGACTACTAAATCATTGCTGGTATCCATTGGACCGAGATTGTTAAAATCGCCTAACCACGGTACCACATCAGATCCTGGTTCTAGTACCGTTAACATTAAATTAGATTTCTTCTTGGTATCTGCCCATGAATATATAAACCCATACCAATCATTGTTTAACAAACAAAGAGCTGCCATATTTTCTACCTGCAAGATACATAATTTGTCGTTAGAGCATATAAAAAACTAATTACCGTAATTACTTGTGAAAGTATTACTTTTAATGCTCCATGAAGCAGCACACAAAAGGATGGTATTTTTCCCTCATCTCCGTTCTCGTCAGTGTCCGAATCTTCTTCTAGAGATATGCCTTGAACGCTCGAAGTTTTTTCTGTAACCAGTGGCAATACCAAGTGTCTAGAGATAGAACTTGGACTACCAACATCTTTGACTGGTATGAATCCACATATCTCAATATTCTTTGATATTATCAAACCTGGCTCCAATTCAAAATCAGTCTTTTTTGTATAAGGCTAGAATAAAAAAATAAATATATATATATATAAAATATTATTATTCGTTATAAGTAACATAGCAGGTGAAGCTTGTTATTACCATAGGAGCTGGTGATAATAAAATACGGGAACCTAAATTGCCACACTTTAAATATCCTTGAAAGGAAACATAATTTGTTTCGGCTAGCTTCTGAAAGCAAGCTGCTACAGAATATTTACTAAGTGGTGACTCTGGAACCAATACAACGCTGTCATTGCCAGCTAGATCGGCCAAACGTTGATAGAGAGGTAAGCCAATTTGTAAACTGGGATCTAAAAATATAACAATATGTAAATAAAAAAAGTAAAAATAATTAAATGAAAGAAAAATACTAAATATCAATAAGTTTTTATTTACCTTGTTGTGATCCAATGCAGACTATACTCAATTTTGCTGGAAATGGAAATGGAAGTGGAAAGGTATTTGCATCTTGTATTATATTCAAAGAACTTAAAGAATGACCTAAGGACATTGGCCCTACTCCAGGATTGCCATCTGTAATTAGTATCACTTGACAAGCTGTAGTGTTACTCCATTCTGCCATAATTATATTATTAACACCACGTAATGCACTTTGAATGCATGTCTTATCCCATTCCTCAATATTTTGTAACTTTGCACGTATGCTGTCATAATCGCGAGTAAAAGGGCAAACCACTTCGTACAGTGACGAAAATACAATCTGAAATTTGATATATATACATATATACATGCAAAGCATTTATTCCTTACAATAACAATATTTATCATCCATCACAACAATACAATATTTATGTCATCCTTCTCTCACCAATGAAACAAATTCCAGCTTTGAATTAACTTGTAAATATTGCAAAAGGGCGTTTATACCATGGATCGCTAAATGACGTCGTGTCAGTGGTTCATTCTGTAAGTTATCGCTCGCTCCATTTGTTAATACGGGTCTTCTCATTGACAAAGAGACGTCTAATGCAATAACAGTCGGCATTTCTATACGTGAGTGAGAGAAAACAAAAAGCTTCGATCAAATCCACCGAATACTAGAAATATTTAAAAGTCAAACAAGCATAAACTTATCAATATTTGAAGCTGAGTAGCTATTCTAAATAATTACTTAGATTTTAATCTGTATTTTCATCTGTTTCGTTTTAATGTGTTTCTACTGAATCTAACCAAGCCGTTAAAACGTGACACTGTTTAGGTTAGGTTAGGTTAGGTTAGGAAATTTATTATGCTTATAAGCCCTCTCTAAAAGCTCTATTTTTTTACAAGAAAAGTTTCATGTTCTCTTTCTATTACAGGTCTTTTTTTTTTGTAACAAAAAATACTTTTTTGACACTATCATACACATGTATATTTATATATTTTACCAAATTCTTATATACAAAAATGGAAGAAAATCTAGCAATATATATTTAAAACTTATATTACAGCATAATATATACTTCTTAAATTTACAAAAAAAAATTTCTCTTGTAATACATATCACATTAACTTGTGTTGTCCATTGACTCAATACTATTCATATAATTTGAAATCAATACAAAATAATATTCCTATACTTTAACTCAATATAATAAATTATTTGTTAACAATCTAAACGTACAAAGAGCCATCAGCAGGACCTAAATATCTCATAGAAATCAATATTACATCAATTAAGGTCCATACACCTAATCCACCAAAACTGAAGAGCTTGCCAATTCCTTCTTGCCAATGTCCCAAGTAAAACCTATAATTTTAATAAATATTTGTAAAAATCTGTTGCATTTAATTAAACCTATTTTTAAAAAAGTATATTGTTGTCACAAGTGTAGGTAGTTTTATATTAAAGATATTTCATCAATTTTAGAAGACTAACAAAGATCATCAAATCAGCCTTTACATATAAGACTAGCAACACAAAAATAATATACTCATTGTCAAACAGATTTTATAACTGAAAGTCACACAATACCTATCTGCTCCAAATCCTCCAAGTGTAATACTCAAGATCAGAGCTGTAGACCATCTATATCCAACTGTCCAATTACATATCAAATTTTTCATGAACCTTCGCCTTCCCAGACATAATATATCGCTATTTACCGTACAATTTGTTCTACAACAAGAATATTTTATTAACACTGTTGCAATATGAATATGATAGAAATATGACCAACATTAACACACCTGTAATACTGTTGTGGTGATGCTACAGAATTACAATTATTTTTCTGATAACACTGATGTTCCGAATGATCAGTTTGATAACAATAACGGCATATATATTTTTTTGTAAAAGTTTGTTCTCCCTGTATCGATAAAAGGTTCAAATTTCATTTATCAATAAATCAATATACCAAATATATATATTATATACATGTGTGTATATGTATATATTTCAATATATAATAAGACATATTTGTATAATAAAGACATTCTAGTATTTTGTTATATACGTACTATACAATCAACATGTTCTATCACAGAGCAGTTAGCAACTAATGTTTCACCATATACACAATTGTAACTTAAATTGCATTTCAGACAGTCTGCACTCAATTTTGCACATGGTATTCCACTTGGACACAGACCATTTACTTCCTCCTATAAATTAATAATATAATTCAATGCAATGTATATATAATGTAATCCTATACTTATATGCTGTATGTATATGCACACGCAAAAACCTATTAAATATTTTATAAATTTACTTTTTTACTGCTATAAGCTGGTGTTGAATTTACATTAGCTTCTTTCACAGCATAGCTGCTCATGCTTTCTGAAATTGAAAAAGATAAGTTTTTTTCCACGGGACATTTAAAAAGATAAATTTACTCACCATAACCCATATGAACTTCTTTAATAGAGGTTGACAGAAGCGCTATAAAAAGAAATATTACATT
Source organism: Pseudomyrmex flavicornis (assembly GCA_014825475.1). Lineage (NCBI taxonomy): Eukaryota > Metazoa > Arthropoda > Insecta > Hymenoptera > Formicidae > Pseudomyrmex > Pseudomyrmex flavicornis. The sequence goes on from QVNW01001554.1 coordinate 10,692, forward strand.
TTTCGAATTGATTCGCACGATATTCATTCTGCGTGAAATCTTGTTTCACCGAGTGTTAAATTCTCATCGAGAAAAACTTGCTTTTCCAATTCTTACATTTATTTGCTTATTTATGAATTTAAAATCGCCCATATATAAATGCATATATGAAGTGTTCTCTCTTATTCCGGTTGATTGCATATCTCATATCTGTAGTTGAGGTCAAAATAACGCTACAAATCATTCGAAATATTATTCTATCTTTGTTCTATATACATTCAGTGCCCGTATCTTAACCTGTAATATTACTGGCATATACATGGCATATACTCTCCTCTCGAGCAGGAGCAAAGCGCAGCGTCATATAAGCAAAGAAGAACATATAATATTATAGGCTGCAATCACATGTAGTCCAAAAAAACGAAACGGAAAAGAGTTAGGATAGGAGGTTAACCAATCATATATAAATGAGCGATGATTCCAATGGCCGCGTTCAGCAATTGCTGAAGTTATCGTCTTGTCAATACTCGACGTTGATTTGTTAGTTTTACAAAATAAGAACCAATCACGTTCAATTACTATAAAGCAGCAGCTTGTTCTGTTGAACATAGAAACGTTATTGGAAAATAACGGGATGCAGGTTTCTCTCTGACAATGTTATACTATATGCTTACGCTTACCTTCGAGTTGCTATATAGAGCTAATGAGATTGAATCGACGTTATGATTAGCCGGTATGATATAAACAATATTAAAAGTGTTGAAAAAGCCTTCTCTAAGATTGACGGCAAGTTAAAAAAAAATACATAGAAAAAGTTCAAATATTTGGTTTAACTGCAATGGCATCAAACACTTACTAGCAATTGCGAAACACGTGAAACGCTGTGTACCGCATAACGCTGTGTAATATCTTAGTGACAAAGTTTTATAAAACTTACAGGTATGTATTCTCTATTTTATATATAAAAAACAAAAAATACTTAAAAAGGGACAAATTGTAGGAAATAAGAGAGAAAGAAAAAATAAGTGCAGTAGTGGTTCTTGGACCAGAAGAGAAAGACAAATAGGAAGACATTTCGAATGTATATATTGCTCTAAGGTAAGAAAACTGTTGCTGTTGATAAAAATGAGAAGTTACTCTGCATTATTATGTGTGTGTATATGCACACATTTATAGATTAAAAAGTAAATAAAAGATTTTTCAACAACATATGTTGTATAAATTTTTAATAAAATATGTTTTTGAAACATATTTAAGTAAATATACTATATAACAGTAACATTCTTGAGGTACTTTAGAACTGGTTACTGAAACAATACTATTCAGCAGAAGAAGTACAGAACAAAATTTTGGAAAAGAAACAACTATATAATTCATCAAAATCTGTAATATGGACTACAAAAAATACTATAAATATGAAAATAATATGTATCATTTACATTTTTTAAACAAGAGAGGACTAAAACTAAATGAAATAAAAGAAATATGTTCAGCTTATGGAAAAACTTTATATGTATTTGAAACTGCTAATATCTATGGCATGCGGTTTATAACATTTAAAACAGAAGAAGAAACAATAAACTGTATAAAAGGATTAAAAGGCAGCAGTCTTATAGAATTATTGCCAGAGAGAAGATGGCAAAACACGGACGAAAAATATAAAAAAGGTAAAAACAGTTTAAGCTAAGTTACTGTAAAACTACACAAAAAAAACAAATAATAATACACAACATTTAGACATAAGAAACATTTCCTAGAAACTGATAAAAACTTGCAATATAAAGATTTAAAGGGTGTTATAACTTTCTAGATACTGCTTCTACTTCAAATTGTAATGGAAATGCAATTAATGGGGAAAAAAACTCATTTATGTCTTCTGAAGATCTTGTACAAGATTTGAAAAATGACTTCTCAGAAGAAAGAGAATGGGAGAAGTACACTAAAATAGATAAAGACGGAAATTATTCTTTACATTTTTATGAAAACTATAATCTTAGTAAAACAGAAATAGAAAACATTTTCTCATGTTATGGAAATGTTTTGTCTGTCACATTTGGCCATAAAAATGGGATTGACACTAAAATTCGATTTGTAACATATAAAAAAGTACCTGAAATAATTAACTGCTTGAAAGGCTTACAAAACAATAAGAAAATAAAAATACTACCACAAAAACATCCAAATGAGACTAAAGCAGGACAAAAAAAATATAAGAAACAAACTAGAAAACATTTAAATTCTGATCAAGAAGAGCAACAAGAAATTAACTCTGTAATAGAAGAGAATACCAATGCACATACAATATCATCATTATTATCAATCAAAGTACCGCCGTTAATTTTAGACGATAATGAATCAGTTTGTACAAATATAGAGCATGAAGAAGTTAATATGAAGAAATCTCTTCAAATACAATCTATGAATGATTTATCTCCCGGTAGGAAAACTATTTCATTACAAGAAGTAATTATTGCCAACATCCACGAAAACTATGGTACACCTTACATCTTGCATTTGCTTGAGAAATATGGACCCATTGCAGCAACATTTGTGAAGACAACAAGTAAGGAAATACGATACTGTATAGTTTACTTCAAAAGTGTTCAAGATGCAGTAGCTACGGAAGAAGAGCTAGACAATTTTTGTTTGTCTGGGAAGAATCTGATAGTTCTACGACATTGTCGCCTAACAAGAGAAATTATGAATACATAATTATTTTCTCTTAGATTAGAATATTATGTAACAAATCATTGATGAGAACACATATATATATATTTGTATCTTCTTGAAACAGACACATCACAATTTACACATAATTACATGAAACATTTTTTTATGTTAATGTAGCATCTTTTTAACCATGCATGTAATTTATAAGTTTACATAAAAAAAACTTACTAAACTAAAAAATTAGGCTCATTAATTATAGTGGAATGATCAGAAATTATAACATAATTTGAGAAAACAGTGTGAGAAAAACAATTTAAATTTTTTATGTTACTATCCTATATCTTGCATCTTTTTAACTTTTTAATGTGACTCTAATTTTTCACAAAGAATTAGATTAGATTAATTATAATGCAATGATCAAACATTATAATTTGAGGAAACCAAGTAATACTAATAAAAGAATATATTTGTATTTCTAAAATATAAAAGTTTCTTTTTATACAATCTTTAGATTTATTCTTCCAACATCTACGTTGTGCAGATAATATATGAAGTAAAAAAATCAAATCAAATCAAATCAAATCACGAAATTAAATAAGCGTTGTCAAATCTCAATTCTTGTAAGAACAATAAAATTGCTCCATTCACATATGCAATATGTATTCGATAAATGTATGGCGCTGAAAGTGTTGGAAAGTGCAGTGAGTGCAGAGGGATGACCGCTCTCTGACTTCTCTGCTGCAGTGACGCAAGATCGAGATGGGGACATGTACACGGACGCGATTCTCACTTGTTCTTGCATTCTGGACTTCGATTCTTGAACAATTTGCGCATACGAAAGTCTATAGTACATACATGTGACATTAACAGTAGAGTTTCGTATACGAAAGTTTTTCAAGAATGAAGGCCCTGTTCTGTGCGCGCGCATCGATTCGATACTTCGATTATCGAAGTATCGCGCGTTTCGCTACGCTCGAATCAGGGGCCAGTTATGGTGGACGCACGACGCAAAGCGGAACTTTGTTCGACTTGTTCCCGTATTTCTCGCGATTATCATCGTCTCGCGCGCGAGTATCGGTCGTACGTGTGTGTCGGAAAGTGTTGGGCGTTCATAGTAACACGTA
>QVNW01001555.1:0-22221 GCA_014825475.1 Pseudomyrmex flavicornis
TTTTAAAATATTGCGAAAAAAACTCCTCGCCAGGAGTCGAACCTGGAATCTCCGGCTTTCCGGGCCGTCGCCTTCCCTGTTAGGCCACCAAGACACTTGGTGGCACTATATATTTTTTATATTAATATGTATATAAATATAAGATTTACGAAATTCTTACATAATAGAAACTACAATAATAACGTTTTAATCTTACAGCTCCTGGTCCGCCGTCCAACGTATCTTTTCCTGATGTGAGCTTAACCACAGCGCGCATCATCTGGGACACGCCAGAAGATCCTAACGGAGAGATTCTCGCTTATAAGGTCTTGTTTCACCTGAACAACAGCCAAGATCGTCAATTTTCGAAAGAATTTCCGGCGTCGGACAGAACATTCAGGTACGGAATATTCTTTTTTGATTTGCTCGTCAGGAAATTTAGGTTCAGTTGAACATCATGATTAATTGACCGATTACAGAGCTACCGGACTTGAATCCGAGAAATATTACATGTTCTCCGTGACGGCGCAGACGAAGTTAGGTTGGGGCAAAACGGCTTACGCGCTTGTGTTCACTACAAATAACAGGGAACGTCCGCAAGTACCGTCGGGGCCTCAAGTGAGCAAATCCCAGATTCAAAGTCGTCAGATAACGTTCAGTTGGACCCCGGGCAAAGACGGTTTTGCACCCTTGAGGTACATCTTGAATGTAATCTTCGAATTTTGTAATATTACATATATAACTGTTTACATATAATCGTTTTTTTTTGTCTCAACAACAGATATTACACGGTACAACAATCGGAAAATTCCGGACCTTTTCAAACCATTCCCGAGAGAGTGGAGCCCACTTTGACGTCTTATACGGCCAACAATTTGAAACCTTACACTTTCTATCAATTTCGTATTCAGGCTACCAACGATATAGGTCCTTCAGATTGGAGCAACGAATCCGCTCAAGTACAAACTCTGCCTGCAGGTACACATCGAATAATTTTACGGAAAAACTGAGAGACGTGAATATAAGCTAATATTAGGAAAAAAAAAAAAAAGATTTTGAAAATATTAGCATTATTATTTTTCGTTTTCACTTTCCAAATTAAATAAATTAAAAGATTTTTTTTTAATTATTGACATACGTTTCTACTTACAGCGCCGTCAAAAGGCGTCACCGGTTTAAAAGTAGTACCGATAACAACGTCTAGCGTCGAGGTTCATTGGAATATGATCGACGAGGTGCATTGGAGCGGCGATTACGAAACTGGTGGTTATCGTGTCGTGTATCAACCGGTATCGAACTTTCCAACGCCGCTGGAGACAACGCCAAAAAAAGAGATTCTAGGAATTAAGGTAAAAAATATGAACAAGATGATAAAAATAATACAGCGGAATATTTAAAATCTTAAATTAAACAAATTTATCAATTAAAAATATCTGTCAAAAGATTTACGTTTCTAATGTAGAAATGAGCCCTGAGGTAAAATATTTGACAGACTCAAGTTATTTAGATGCAAAAACATATTAAAAACTTGTAACACATAAAATTGATCTTAACAAATCTTTCTCGTTACAGAAAACCAAAATGGTTTTGAGCGACTTAACCGAGAATCAATATTACGAGATCATAGTGCTGCCGTTTAACTCGGAAGGCGAAGGTCCACAGAGTCCGCCAGTTACCGTTTATGTGGGAGAAGCTGTTCCTACGGGAGAGCCGCAACATCTTCATGCCGAGTCCATCTCTTCCACGGAAGTTCGTTTGCGTTGGAAACCTCTGCAAGCCAATATGCAAAATGGCGACTTGTTAGGATACAAGGTAAAATGATTTTGTGAAATACTTGAAAAAGGATAAAGGAAGTTTAATTGATTTCCCTCAGGCTTACAATATTTTTCTATACATTCCACTTCTATATTTACAATCCATTCAAGCTGATTCGGAGGTTCGCTTTTCAATCGATAAATTCGACTTGAAAGACCGGCTCAGAAAAATCCGACGGTGTGGATTCGAACTCGGAACCTCCCACTCAGGCCACGAGACCACTGGGCCGGTTTTTGTGAAATACTTTTTTTTTTTTTGGTAATTTGTAAGTTCTAATAAACATTAAACGAGTAACTTGTAATATTTGTCGCTTTTTTTACAGATTTTTTACCTGGTGACCGATTCACCTCAAGAGTTGGAGAAAAAACAGGAAGAAGAGATAGAAGTTGTTCCAGCGTCTTGTTTGACGCACAGTTTAGTCTTCCTGGACAAATACACCGAGTATCGCATACAAGTTTTAGCGTTTAATCCGGCCGGGGATGGTCCGCGAACTCCGCCAATTACCGTGAGAACAAAACAGGTGATTTTACACAGATTATCAGATGTTTTCCGCACAATAATATTCTTTTTTAAAAAACATTTTTTCGATTACATTATACGGTCGTAATGCGCAACGACGTTGCAACGTAATTGCAGGACGTACCGGGGCCGCCGCATAATTTGCACTTTACCGAAATTACTATGACGAGTTTACGTGTCTCTTGGGAACCACCGAAGTTACGCAACGGCAAGATTGTCGGTTACCTCGTCACGTACGAGACGGCGGAACAAAACGATCGTAAGATAAATTAATATCTTAGAGCTGCCTGTTTATTTTAAAAAGAGATTTGATTTTATTGAAAATTTAATTTTAAATTAAAAATCGTGATTTTTCTGAATAAAAATAAAAATTTCTTACTTCATTCAATGGTGTTATTGTTTTGTTTGATATTTTGTTTAAAGGTTTTAGCAAACAAGTGAAACAAAAAGTGACGGAGACAAGTCTTCTCATCCAACCGTTGGAGGAGGAAGTGACGTATACTTTTATGGTTCGCGCGCAAACAATCGACCTCGGACCACCGATATCTGGAAACGTTTCAACCGGTCCGCAGGAAGGTTCGCCGATGGCACCCAGCAATCTCGGCGTGTCCAAGACCGTTTCTAGCGTAGAACTGCAATGGACCAACGGAGCTTCCGGCAAGGGTCCGATTCTCGGTTATTACATCGAGACTCGTCGTAAAGGTACGCAATGGCTTCGTCATCATAGATTTTTATTGCGTTAAGTTTTGTCACTTCTCACAATTCTGTTTATTAAAATTGTCATACCAAAAAAAGAGTCATAATAGATCCGTTTTTGTTTTATTCATTTTGTGTAAAATAGAAATTACACAATTATAATTTGGAAAAGTTGTTGTCATTGCAATTTTAATAAACAAGAATACTATTCTATTCATGAAAATAAATCTAAAAAAAAAATAAAATAAATTAAATTTCGGGCAATTTAAATTTTTATATAAAATTCATGTTTTGCACTTTGTTCGAATTCGACAATCGGTTCTAACACTAATAAAAAATTTTTTTCATAACTCTATAGCGATGGAAGAGTGGCAGCATTGTAAGTTTTCAACGCACGTAACTATGCTGAAAGTCAGTTGTTGCATTAGATAGTTTTTCAATAGTGAGATCCTTACTTGTTAGAGTACGATATACATATATATCGCTTTTGATCTGTGTATATCAAAGATCCCAATATTAGACGTTCAGGCAGGATTTTACTGAACATTTAACTTCGTATAGCGCGCTCTTTGTAACATACTCGTTGTCGAATCTTAATTAATTGAGAAATAATCCAGTAATCGATCATTTATATCACTTGCGTGATGATTTATTGTATTAGTCGTTGATTAGTTTTTGCTGGTTTTTCATTATAGTTTTACAACTAATATCCTTATTTTTAATAATCCCATCTGGATCTTCATCAGTGTATTCAGAATTATTTAAATAGAAGATTGCACATCTCCAGAATGATTGGTCACTTTTAATAAAATAGGTGTTGCAGTGAAGTTATCAATTATTGCTCGCTTTTAATAAAATAGATGTCACTGTAAAGTTATTAACTCGGGAGAAAATGGATTAGATCTAATTTAAATCTAATGAGATAAAAAAATGGAAAAAGAGATCTAATTAGATCCAAATTAATCTAAATAGATACAAAGTAGATTTAAATAGATTTAAGTACATCTTTATAAATTGACACTATATTTAGTTTTAGATCTACTTTAGATCTACTCAGATCTACTATATAAGATCTACTCAGATCTACTTAAAGATCTAAGTAGATCCTTTTTTTTTCATCTCGTTAGATTTAAATCAGATCTAATTCATTTTTTCCCGGGAAGTACCAGTTACTGTCAATAATCCTCCGATAGAATGTTCATCCTATCAGATCGTTACTGTCCGGTGGAATGAACAGTCTATCGGAGGATTGTTGGCAGTAACTATCTGGTACCTGATAACTTTACAGTGACATCTATTTTATTAAAAGTGACCAATCATTCTAGAAAAAATGCAACTTTCCATTTAAATAATTTTGAATACACCGATGAAGATCCAGACGTGGGATCAAAACGTTTGTTAAACGAATTTGTTCTTAATCTAAATAAACAGTACACAAAGAACTTGTACCATCACTCGTATCGCCTTTATGTTATTCCAATTCATTTTCAACGAGGAATTTTCAATAATATATAAATTCTCATTCATTTAATATATAGAACATCTCATTTACATATTATAATTTTAAATTACACGCTCTCATGTTAACATAACATTTGTGTACAAGTGAGATATTCTAAGTAAAAAACTTCAATAGTATGAATAGTATAATATACATATATATATTTTTTTTTCTTTATTAAAGCTCGGAAAAAATACTGGTATTATGAATATTCGTCCGCGTTTGTTCTGTGCTCGTAGGATACAGGCAACTTCCCGATTTTTCAAGCTTTATTTTATATCTAAGAAAATTTTCTTAGGATTTTTTTAAAAAGCATGTGTCCGACTCAAAATATCATAATATGTTTTTTGTGTTTCAATTATAGACGATTCACGTTGGCAGACGATAGGTCGTACCAGCAACGGGCTCTTAACGGAGTACAGCGTGTCGTATCAAAATTTACTACCGTCCACGTCGTATCTATTCAGGGTGATATCGTATAATCGTTATGGAATCAGTTATCCAGTCTATTCTTCCGAAACGGTAAACCAAATATTAAAAAGAAATTACTTTTAAACATAATTTTTTTCACAACACACATACCTCCTTAGCTAAAATATCCTATCTGGCATATCGGAAGAATTGAAAAAAAAAAAAAAAACAGATTTTATTCTCTCGTTTGTGCCATCAGCAGTTAGGACAAATATTAGACTTCTATAATGCTTTTAGAACTTTCTAGCTTCATTTAGTAGATGGAACATGTGTGGAATTTCCGGATATTTTAATATATCTTGCAAAAATGCAAAAATGCGAGATAGAACATTTTAACTAAGGACAGCAGCGTACTGTTCATATGTTTTATTTTATTTGTTTAGAAGATTCTTACACGTAATCATCAATTCTATCCTCAATTTGTCAATTGAATTATTTCCGTTAGATCTTGACGCCGTCGAAGCTGTACTTGGAATATGCGTACCTGCAACACAGGCCGTTTTACAGACAAACCTGGTTCATGGTCACTTTGGCCGCTACTTCCATTATAATAATCATCACGATCATAGCGGTTTTATGCGTGAAGAGCAAGAGTTATAAATACAAACGTAAGTTTTAATATTTATGCGCGTACATATAAAAAGTTGTTTTGATATTTTGACATTGATGTCAATGATTTACAGAAGAGGCACAAAAGACTCTCGAAGAGTCGATGGCGATGGACGACAGGCAGGAGTCGGACTTCGAATTGTACAGATCGCGTCAGAGTGGAGGCGGCACCGCGGCAAGCGGCACTTTGGGCAAGAGGAACACACTGGCACGAAAGGCTATGCATCCCCCGCCACCAGCTATGTTAGGAAAATCGCCTCCCAGACCTTCTCCCGCGTCGGTCGCTTACAACAGCGACGAGGAGAGCCTCAAGGGATACGACGAGAATCCCGACGACAGTAGCGTTACGGAAAAACCCTCGGAGATCAGTTCGACCGATTCTCAGGTACATAATTTTACAACGTAATGCGTGTTGTATTTTATGAACAATTGAAATCATTAAAAATATTTTTTTCTTTTTTATTTTTTATTTATAATAGGGTTCGGAGAGCGAGAACGAGAGTGTGCAATCCGATCCGCATTCCTTCGTGAATCACTACGCCAATGTGAACGACTCGCTCAGGCAGTCGTGGAAACGACAAAAACCCGTTCGGAACTACTCGTCGTACACGGATTCCGAGCCGGAAGGCAGCGCGGTCGTCAGTTTAAACGGCGGCCAAATCATCATGAACAATATGGCTCGATCGAGAGCGCCACTGCCAGGTTTCTCATCGTTTGTTTAATCAAAGTTAGTTGAAATTTTTAGTGAAACATAAAAAAAAAAAAGACTTCTTACATATTGATATCAAAAAATTATATATCGTCTCGACGATATCTCCACTATCTTCAAACGAGATATCGCGGGTTTTTTTTTTTTTTTATATATATCTTATAGAGCGAAAGACTTACGTCGAGAACACGTGCGTTTTCCACGTGCTAACGGCACAGACTTATAGCAAATTAGGAAGCTTAAGGAAGCATCTTCTCGTATTGTGATATATATTGATAAACTTTTTATATTATTTATAAAACTTTCGATACGACACTTTGCATTTTAGGTATTTTTGTACTTTCTAAGATATTTTAGCTTTTAAGAATCATCATCAAATATATTACACGGATCTCGAACATTGCGCGTCAAAGGTGTTTATATATAATAGAATATGTTCAATACGACTTGCAAGAAGAAAGATGTTTGTAACGATGTTGCGACAGGTTTTAGAAAAAAAAAACAATATGTGTTTTAATTTTTCGTATATCAAGTTCTAGACCGTTAGGCCTATACATATCACGCGGTTTGTTAAAAAAATACTTGAAAGGTTGCAAGTCATAAACCGCTCTGTACAAAATCGCTCCTACATTGATGTATACTACATCAGATGTGTGTAAATATGTTGTATATTTTCTATCGCAAGAATGTAGATTTGTACACTGCTAATTTACAAATGCGCCACGTATATTGCATTTATGTTTTGTGATAACACGGTAAAAACTCCACATTTATGGTATTTATATCTTGTGACTGCCGTAGAATCATAAAAAATTGAAAATCAAATATATAGAAATATATATATATATATATATAATGTACATGTATCGAAAAAAAATATATTTTTAGTTTTTAATATTTTATTTAGTTTTTGGAAATTTTAGTTAAGTGTTCTTGGGATTATTTACGATATAAAGATATTAGAAAGGATATTTGCAAGAAAAAAAAAATGTCGCGAATATGTGGAGTTTTTACTGTATATATAAAATTTTATAAATATAAAATTTTTATGTATATTTATCTTCCTAACACATCCTTGTATATAAAATAGTTTAACCAGTAGAGAGAGGATATTCTCATAACATTCTCATTTTGACATACGGCAGCAATATTCAAAACTGGATGTCGAACTGAATTGTAATTGCGTAATATGGCGTTTTTTTTTTTTATTTTTTTATGCGAATAATAAAATTTGGGTGAGACACAGAACCCATTTTAAGAAAGTTTTATCCAAATGCAACAAATTGACAATTCGCGCACGCGCGCGCGTATCCGATAAGAAAAATTCCATTTTTCTACAGGTGTGAAATCATTCCATTTTTTTTTCCACAGGTATAAAAAATTTTCTTTTTAAAACTTTTTTGCGGGTATTTATCTGTATACATTACGCAAATTTATCTGTATACTTTTTAATACATAAAATTTGTAATAAAAAAAATATAAAAATCAATTTATTTAATCACATACATACACTAATGCAAACTCACTCTTTTAGAATATTTCGAATGTTAGTAGTCAAAAATATATACACACGTAGCAACCTGTGTATAAAAATCAAGTGATATAAAATAACAGTCTCATACACTTTTCAAAAATACACAAGACATTTTTATTTATTTATAAAAATCAGTATATTAAAACTGTATAATTGCGAAAAATTTTACTATTTTGCGAAAACTCTACTTTGTAAAATTCATTTCGCAGGATTTATACCATTCTTGGAGAGAATGCGGCATCATTTCGGCCAGTTTTAACGTTTTAATCGCGGACCATACACCAACGTCGGCAACGGTTGGCGTTTGTTTGTTGGACCACAATCCAAATTCGTTCGTTAATTCGCGCATTCCCGTGCGTACTACGTTTGCAAATTTGTCAGATGAAAAGTTATCTTCCTGTTGAAGACCGGGCGTTAAGAACGACCATGGAAAATATATATCGAGCGCGCGATCTATTGCTTCGGGATGAGTTGCGTCGTGATAATCCTTATTCGTCCATCTGCTCAGATACCTCAAGAAATTGGCTTCTCCAAATATAGGGGGCATTAAAGGAGACGTAACAAGTTGTAAAACCTCGACTGAAAGAGAGGAGCAGTTAAACATGACGTATCCAAATCAATTGTTAAAGAACAAATTTGTTAATTCTTTCGCAGACAGATACGGGTCTCCAACTCAAAAATCGCGCATTGGCGTCTCCAGTAAAACTTAGGTTTTTTTTAAAACGCTTATATCTTCAAAACTATCAGATTTTTTCAATTTATTTTTTTTATCGACGCAGAATTGTTCAAATTTTTTATTAAAAAACAAAAGTGAAAAAATATTGATTTTTTGCGAATATATTCAATTTTAAAGTTGCGCGGGTCTTTAGCCAGTCTGTCGAACTGGTTGTCTGTCCACGAAGAATTAACATAAAATTAAATGAATTATTAGGCAAAAGTTTTGATAGATTTTGTGATAGAAAAATGAATAATTTTAAATAATTTTATTAAAACCGACTTACTTATGCTACCAAGCAATTTTCATTGTTTTCTTTGTTATCTTTTACTGTTGTACCGTTTAGAAATTTTTTAAAATATTTTTCTATGTTACAAAATCCATCAAACCTTTTATATTCACTCAATAAATAGAATATTAGAAAGTAAGTAAAATCAATTAAAAATATTCTATTTGTGTCATGAATTCATCAATACATTTTTTCAATATTATTATAAGAACAAACTCTAATACTTTAGAGAAAATTTACTAGAAAAAGCTGACAGAAATGAGTTCTTTGGTCTTACCTTTTTTCCATATTAACGTTATGTCTACACAATATTTACAGTCTTCATGTGAATTAAAGATATTAAAAACTCGATTGAGCGGCTCCACTAAATCAGACGTTTCGATGCAAGAATGTGTGAAGGTTCGGACATTGATACCAACGTCCTTCCATAATTTGATCAAAGCCAATATCGAATAGGGAGGTAGAGATGGATTTGCATTCAAGACTAGATGAATTCCAACTCGTTTTGCTGGAACCTACATATACATGTAACTTAATAACAACTGCATTGATCAAATATTTCTTTGACATTGGTATCTCTCTTACCTTAAGCTTAGATGGTTCACAGACAATTGGAGGAGTTTCGGCATTGTGCGATTGCTTTAGAAAAGTACAGAGCAGAGAAACTTGCTGTTTGAGATCTGCCAACTGCTCGAGTATTCTTTCCTGTCTAGCCTCTAGCGCGTTATAATCCTGTTGGTTCCAAGACTTCTTCTAAAAAAAAAAAAACAAAACAAAACAACAATATTAAGTTACAATATCAAGTCATTTTTTGCATTGTCATAAAGTATATCTCTTGAAAATAAGTTTCTGATCTGATATTTATTCCACAAACAGAATCTTTCACACGCACAATATTTTTCACACACTGAAATAAAACAACTTGTCTACTCTTATTCTTTGCAACACCAAAGTTTGCAATACCAGAAATGTGTGTAATCTAATGCAAACACATATATCAAACATTAAAAATAAATAAAAGTTTAGTTTTATGTACCAAGGATTTACATATATCTGACATTTACTACTTGACACACATAATTTACATAAATTCGGACAAATAATAAACTAAACAAACGTTTGCGGTTTCGTCGCTTGTCACGCAAATATATCAAATCAAACTCGACGTAACAACGAGGTTAATAACGCGCGAGAGCCGATTTTCCCGTTTCTTCCAACGACAATTTCTGTACCTTGCTGACAGTTCGGACGGGCACGCACATCTTTCCCTTCGCATGGGTTAAGTAGTTAACTCTCTTCTACTTCGTGACACATCGCTCGCTCTCTCCCGACGCCAAAAAAGCGCGTTTCTCCCCCGGTCATTTTAAAATCGCGGCGTGTGCCATTTCCTCTCTCCGGTCAAACAATTTTCCGTCTTCGAAACACGAGCGTCATGCTCGGCAAAAAAAACATTCTCTCCCGGAGGGACAGGAAGAAGCATCGATCAACCAAGACAGAGAAAGAGAGAGAGAGAGAGAGAGAGAGGAACCACACGGCGTGTCGCGCTTCTCCGCTCCGCTCCTGGTCGATCGCTGATCAGTGCTCGCGGAAATTTTCGGGAGGAGTCATGTACCGCTCGTTCGCGCGGTCTTGGCCGCGATCATTAGCCGCAATTTTCGCCACATGGCGGATCCGCGTGTGTACGCGGGCGCGCGAACGGCCGAGCGAGCGGTGTGTCGATTGTCGCCGTGCACGGAAACGAAACGGAAACCTTGATTATATTGTTAACCTGCTGTTGTATGACGGTCATGTTGGTGTCGGCAACGGCGGCGGCGGCGGCGGCGGCGGCAGCGGCGGCGGCCGCGGCCGCGGCGGCGTCATCATCGTTACAGCTGCTGCTTCGGTGGCCGCCATGCCCGTCCTCGTGTATATTGGGCATGGCATACATCTGGCTCGACGAGATTACCCGCAACGGCGGTATTATCGGTTTTAATTGATACATCGCGCGAGCGATTCACTTCCCCGACGGGAATGGCCGTCGATCGCACGTCAATTCGAAATTACAGATCGTTCACCGTCCGAAATTCGACTTCGTTCGCTCGCGCACTCTCGCACCTCTTCCGGTAGCGGCCATGATTTTGTCTCGCCGCTCGTTGAAGTAAGTATATTATGGCCGGCGGATGTGGCGATGGTAACCTAACCTCAACGACGTGCGACGCTCTCGCCACCAGGTGGCGCGCTCGAGCGCTAACGGCGCGCGCGACTATTTCCGATTGGCGAGAGAACATAGACTCCGGCGCGTATTAAATCGACACGAAGCGTGTCGAGAGAGGAACTTTTGAGGGTCAACGTCGAGAAGACGGTCGAGGATAGTTTGCTGATGACTTTCTTGCGCGACGAGACGTCGGACAAAGCGAGACTTCAATTTTTTTATTTCCCGTATTTTTCTCTTTACGCTCTTTTGAATTTGGAAAAAAAAAAAAAGAAAAACATTCGAAGAATCGGAAGAGATTCGAATTCCGAAAAGAGATGGCGCGACGATCGCGAGACGAATGCTTATTCGAAATTCACAATCGTAACAAACGAAGAAAACAAATAAAATCCGCTACCTATCTGCGCGAACACATAAAATAAATAACACGCGGAAAAAAAAATAGAATTTTGCGCACGATGCGAAATTATCGATTGAGACGAGACAAAATGGCAGAGCGCATTAACGAGAGTCGCGTCGGCGGTAGTGTCCTCTGGTAAAGTCTTGCGTGTACCTCGAAACGTTTTGTCTTTTGTGAGTTCACGGATAATAACGGCTGGACGCGCGTATCGCACGAGAGGAGACACGCACACGAGAGACAGCTGAGAAACGGAATTGTTTTGTTCGTCGTTCGATCGGACCTGTGCACATTTGTTTCCGATTCTCAATCATTTCCCCCTCGATCTCGGGTACGCGCGCCTCGCACGGCGCGTCGTGTCTCGGAAATTGCGGTTAGGGTAACATTTTTTTTCTCCCTTACGACCGTTCGCGTGCTGCCATCTATGTCGCGTATGTCGATTTGACAGGGCTCTCTCGCGTTAAAGTTACGGCAAAGGTGATTGGAGTACACGCGAGTGTTTCGATTCGAATCGGCGAGAAAACGAGGCGCGTCTGATCGCGGTGTGACGTCGTAGCCAGGAACAAACGTGTCGGCGTGCGATTTTCAATCCCGGTCCCGATCAAACGGGACCGAGCGCAAACGGCGATTCGATCGTCTTTTGCAGGATAGTTGGCTTTCGAGCGGCCAATATGGCGGGCGCATCGACGAGCCAATCATAGCGCGCGGCGCTCTCTCTTTCTCTCACTCTCTCTCGTTCGCCATACCGCCATTCATCGACGACGACGACTCCGTCCGCCGCGCAGCGCCAGAGACCCCCCTCTGGCGTAGTTCGCGTCACATTTGCCATCGCCGATCTCGCTATCGCCCATTTGGCGAGTGTTTTTTTCGCGATTGCGGAGCACGTACGAACGTGAGGAATCGGCACGCAACGACGACGTTGAACGCGCAACACACTACTCGGCGGTGTATCCGCCGCGGCGATTGTATTTGATCACGTGATCGAGCGCGAAACCGATCGTATACCTCTCTCCCCGTAAGAAATGGCGCAAAGATCAGAGTGCATCAGACATTATGGATGGATCCAGTTCGTTGCCGCGGCGATGTCACTCGGGTTTGTTTACAAGCGCGCGAGCACGCGCGCCACGTGTTGAGTGAGGAGGCGAGACGAAAAGAGAGAGAGAAAAAGGTGAGGAGAGACAAAAAGTGAGTGAGGCGGTGTGTGAGCTGCGAGTTGAAGTTATAGACGGCGCAGGTAAGCGGGGGTCCCAGCTTAGGGTCCCCCGGAAAACAGACCGGGATTCGAGACGATTTGTCGAGGTCCCGCGAAAGAGTAACGGCGAAAAAAAGAACCGAGCGGCACAATTGTCGACAATGACGGGTAGAGGCTCGAAGAGACGGGGGCGCCCGCCCAAGTCCGTCGTGATGGAACGTCCGAAGAAGTTTCAGTACCACTTGATGAAAAAGCCCAAGTATCTTCAGAACAGAACGTCAGCCACGGGTGCCGGTACCGAGACGCCCGGCTCGCAACCGAGCACGCCGACGGCGTCGCGGCCTACCTCGCCGTCTATCGAGAGCGAGGAGAACAGCAAACGGAGCACGAGAAATCGCAACAAGACGCGAAGCGTTCGCGACCGACATTCCCGCAAGGGCGGTCATTCCGGCTCGTCCGCTGGCTATCAGCGTCGCGGCTACAATCCCAATGTGGATTATCACGACTCCGAGTATCATTACGGATCGGATTTCGGCGACGAGTCCAGTGAGAAGAGCGAGCCCGAGGAGGATCCCGTTCACAGCGACGTGGAATCTTCCGAGAGCATAGAGGAACCGGATCCATCGAGCGACAGCGATTTTTCTCTATCCGGATACAGCACCACCAGCGGCACGCCCAGGAAAACGTTGCTCGGTCAGCAGCGACCGCCCAGTCCCGAACCGTTGTGGCTGCAGAACAGAGAACTGCCCTCGTTGGTGTTGCCCAAGTCTTCGGACGATCTGCTGGTTCCCAAGGAACTGGTCATGCCGTCGCTCTCGATCTACGAGGTTCTCAGACACTTTCGGACTTTGGTACGTCTCTCCAGCTTCAGATTCGAGGACTTCTGCGCCGCGCTGGTGTGCGAGGATCAGACCAATCTTCTCGCGGAAATTCACATTATGCTGATAAAGGCGTTGTTGAGAGAGGAAGATTCGCAACAGACGCATTTCGGCCCGCTGGATCAGAAAGATTCGGTGAACGTCAGTCTGTACTTCGTGGACTCAATGACGTGGCCCGAGGTGTTGCGCTCGTACGTGGAGAGCGACAAGGGATTCGATCAGAATATCTTGCAAATATTAACCACAACCGAATATCCTTTTACCACAATTGAAGATAGAATCAAAGTCCTGCAGTTTTTAACAGATCAGTTTTTAATTACAAATCCCGTGAGAGAAGATTTGTTACACGAAGGTATAATAAAGTAAAAATTGTTTATAGCAATTGCTTTCGCATATATTTTTACAGCTTGATTATGTTCAAAGTCAGCAAGGAAAAAAATTTGACGTGTCCATGCTGGCTGCAAATGTTGTTGCAATACGTTATCGGAACAGGCTTTCATTAAAATTTAAACACAGAGACTCAATTCATTATTTTTGAAGCGTGTTTAAATAATAAGATATACGACTTCTGTTTTATTTACTGAGCTGATGCAATGTAATTGTACTCGTCAACTTAATAAATAATTTAATTGATTATTCATCAATGTAATAAATCGCGGCTTGTAATTTATTTTTAATTTTATTTTTTTTTATGCACAAACGTAATGGTAACAGTCGTGTAAATTTCTATAACTTTGATTTTTGTGAAATCTGACGAAATAAATTGACTGATGAACAACAACTAGTTTTTCAGAAGGTCTCACATAGAAACGCGCATTAAATGATTTAACATAGAAAATAGAAAGAACAATTTATGTGTTTTATAGGGAGTATGCATTATGACGATCACTGCAGAGTATGCCATCGACTGGGAGATTTGTTGTGTTGTGAAACTTGTCCAGCTGTGTTCCACTTGGAATGCGTGGAACCGCCACTGGTTGATGTTCCTACCGAAGACTGGCAATGTAGCACGTGTAAAGCTAACAAAGTAACTGGTGTTGCGGACTGTATACCCGACGGCGAAAAAAATGGAACGTTGTGTAGACAGGAGCATTTAGGATTTGACAGACATGGCAGAAAATATTGGTTCCTCGCGAGAAGAGTTTTTGTGTAAGAAAAAACATTTCACATGTACTTTTTTTTTTTGTAGTTGATAACATTTGTCCGAATTAATCTTTTTAAAATTAGTCAAATTTTAAGTGAGAAAACATTTTGCTTATAATACTGGCGTACATAACAAATTGCGCAAAGTACTACTATACTATTTATCCTAAATTATTCAGTTTCAAGTTTATTGTACATCGCACTTTTGTATTGCACATCAAAAGTGCAATCAAAGAAAAATGCTACACGCATTTGTACATGCAACGTTTACAGTTTGCATCAATGTTATCACAGAACACATACATGTATCTACAAATCTTGATATTTGGTGAACAAATATATGTCTATAGCATTCGGAATGTTAGTTTTGAAAAACTCTCTTTGCATTTTTATTTTACAAATTACACAATATTTTGTCAGGTATTCCATGTTTTGTAGAAATTTGGTTTTGATGAAATGGTTTTTTGTTTAGTTGTTATAAATCTGGATATACATGTAATGCTGCTTCAATCATTTAATATGGGTTTTTTTTATTTTGCAGCGAAAGTGAAGATGGCGAAGTGTGGTATTACACTACACCGTTGCAGTTGGAGGAACTAATGTTGGTTTTAGATCCGAATGAAATGGAGGTGGCACTTTGTCGAGAGTTGTCAGATTACAAAGAGGAAATAATTCGTCAGATGGAACTCACAGAGACCATCACTAATCAATTCAAGGGAAATAAGAAATCCTATTTGGAAGTGGAAAACAGTAAGAGAAATCGTCTTTTTGTTCAAAATTAGGTTTCTTTCTTCAAATCTATTGTAATCATCGCTAAATAAAATTTGTTGTGTTGCTCGTGAAATTTGACAGGGAACGGCCAGTGCGAGAACAAAACCAGATGTTCGGATTGGAAACTTTTTTATTCAAAGTTCAATCACAAACGTTTCGATCTTGGTTTGGATCTTCTTCAGTGTCTGAATTAAAAAAAAAAAAGATAGGAAGATTGATAGAAGATCTTCCCATCTTTTCTTTAATTCAGACTGAAGAAGATCCAAACCAGGATCGAGAAACGTTTGTGATTGAATAAAGAAGTTTTCAACTCGAACATCTGGTTTTGTTCTCGCATTGGTCGTTCCCTTCCACTATCACTAAATAAATTAATAGAATTGATCAGTTGTCCCTTCATTGTTTTTATTAAAATGTTTTTTTTTTTCAGGCCTCATACAAAAGATACAGAAAGAGCGGCAGGAAAAACAAGAGAAAGAGGAGGAGAAGAAAAAAGAGAAACAGAGACAGGAAGCGGAGGAGATGATACGCAAAATGCACGAAGGTGCGGATTCTGTCGAGATGGTTGCGACGGAACAAAGTGGTGAAGCGAAAGTATCCGGCGAGGATTCTGCTCCAGCTACACAAGTGCCTGAGGTTGTCGGTGAGACCGTTGAAGTTGAAGCTGATGCATCGTCGAACGCGGCGACGAACAGTAACGATAAAACAAACGCGAAAAATAGCACCTCCACGTCATCGTCCGAAGATGTCGACGAAGAAGCTTTGGAAGGAGAGGAGAAAATTGGAAAAGATGGTAATAATGGTTTTTACACAAGAATTGACATTGTTTTTTTCTTTTTTTTTTCTTAAAAATTTATTTTTTGTAGAACAAATATTGTTTTAACGGAGCATTTTTTGACTCTTTGTGCGCTTACGTGACAAATGTTTGATATGATGTTTTAAATGTTATTTTATTAATTTTCTTTTTAGGTAAGAAACACACCATTGTGACGAGATCGAAAACTGGGTCGCTGCACCCGCGAACATTTAACATGGATGATCTGAAGAGACGGAGCGCGGCTCCATTGTCGAAAGAGGAATTGGAAAAATTGGACAAGAGTCTGAAGGATACCGAGGGCGACGGCACGAGGCTGACGCGTCAGAAAGCGCATCAGATCGCATCGGGCACTCACTTGTTCAAGTTGGGTATGGACAATACTTACAAGTCTTATGTCAATCAGTACAGCACGAATCCCGTTGCGTTGAACAAGGCGCAGAGGAATGAGGAACGTGACAAGAAACGTCACTTGTCGCACAAGTTTTCTCTCACGCCGGCGTCCGAGTTCAAATGGGTGGGCAGTTTGACGGGCACCCGCGCCTTGCTGGTCAGTACTTTGCGTCAAACAATTCTCCAATTCGAGAGCAACATTCAAGCACCTTTCATGCATACGAATTGGCCTTTATTGCGCAAACCGTGGACCACGGCGGTGAGCTCGTGCGTGAATCCGCGCGATTTCGCGCGCACTCTCATCGTTCTGCAAGCGTGCATCAAGTCCGTGGTGTTTGCGAGCGTGTGGCACGATCAGCTCGGTCATGTGAAATTGCAACGTGTGACAGCGCTGGAACGCGAGGAGAAAAAGCGGCAAGATAAGAAAGAAAAGAAGGAGAAGGAAGACGAGGAGGAACGCAATCGGCTGTTTAATTTTGTCAAGTACACCCTCGGTCTGAAACATCAAGTGTGGAAGCAGAAAGGCGAGGAGTACCGGGTGCACGGTCAGGGCGGCTGGCTTTGGATGTCGGCCAATCGTCGTTACCGATTTTCGGAGATGACGAAGTTAGGCCTGCGCGCCGGTCCACAAAAAATCATGGTACAGATCAAGGATCAGAACGTTCTGAAGATTCTCGCGCTTGATCCGCCCTCGTACGAACTCCTCATCAAAGAGTACTGCCCGGTCAAAACGGAGAACAGCGTCGTGAAGCAGGAAGACGTCAAGCAGGAAACGACGAAAAACAACGCGATCAAGCAAGAATGCGATGCGGAGGATATAAAGAAAGAACCAACAACCGACGAAGGCGAAACAAATGGCGTTGATGATTCTTCTTCTGTTTCGGTGAAGACGGAATCCCAGTCAGTCAAATCGGAAACAAAGTCGCATCTGTCGTGTATGTAAAAAAAAAACAAATTTTTAAAACGCAAATTTAAGTTGAAAGTAAAGTTTTTTTTTTTGACAGTAGAAAGGAACGACCAATAGAACAAAAAACCAGATGTTCGGGTTGAAAACTTCTTCATTCCAAGTTCAATCACAAACGTTTCGATTCTGGTTTGGATCTTCTTCAGTGCCCGAATTAAAGAAACACTGAAGAAGATTTTAAACCAGGATCAAAACGTTTGCGATTGAATGAATTTTGAATGAAGAAGTTTTCAATCCGAATCCATCTGGTTTTGTTCTCGTATTGGCCGTTTCCTTCTACTGTCAAATTTCAGACGAGAAGCAACATATAAAGATTTTTCTTGTTTTTCAAAGAAACTAACGACCGCGAAAATGTTGCAGTTTTAGCTGGCATAAAAATTGAGAAAGTCTTCACCCCGATTACCGAATTCGACGAGCTCGACATTAGCAAGGCGTTGACCAGTGCCGCGCGATTACATTATCCGAAGATTGGGAAGAAAACGAGAATCGATGATTTTCTGGCGCGCAGAACGCACTTGAAAGTTTTGGAAGAAAGAAGATTGCTGCAGTCGGTAAGTATTTACTTTTATTTTTAAATAATGAACAAGACGTTCGTGCATTATTTAAATGGCGACAGAAATATATTAACACGTTGAATGTCCGTGAAGAGGTCATAGGTGACCGGCGACGCGCCACGCATAACAAAAACTTGATTTCGGCGCGTAGGGCAAGTCCGGCGTTGTTGAACGTGTTAAAATTTATACATTGTTGCGACACAAAAATTTTTATATCAACAAAAATCCATCCAAATCTCAATATATTTAAACGTTTTTGCAGGAAAAGACAAAAGAATTGGCGAGTCACACGGCCAATCAGAAGGGTGGGGATGGCGATTCTTCGGAGATGGACATTGAGAATCACAGTATGGCGCAATTGAACGACGTAGACGAGAGCAACGCTAACGGTGGTGGCGGAGACTGCTCTCTTCAAGGTCTCTTATCGTCCGCCAACACCAAGCAGCAACACCAAGCGAACAAGATAATAGCTGTTCCCACATCCAAGAAGGAAGTGCTCGCGGCAATTGGCAGACGGCTTCAAGTGATACGCGCCAAGTACACGAGCGTCGCGAAACTAAGCAAGAATTGTTATTCGTGCTATTGCATGAATAACGTCGCAAACAAGAGCACCGCGCCGCAAGTTATCAGCGCGCAAACCCTCAACACTTGCTACTCGCCTCTTTGCATACAAACGACGAATCTGAAACGCGAACTTCTCACGCTTGTGCGAAAAGCGAATGCGTTGAACAACAATCAGTCAACTTCATCGTCCTCGTCGCACATTGTCGTGAAAACAGAAATCCCGGAAGAAACGAAAGACGCGATTAAACAAGACCTGGACGCCGAATCGACGACGGGGGTGACGACACCGTCGTCGACCCCGAACGAGGAATGCAAGAAGAAAAACGATGCTCTTTCTCCTCCGGCGAAAAAGATCAAGATCGAAAACGCGGAGAGCGCCGATGTCACAACCGTAACGACGACGACGACGAGCAACGTCGTCACGACCACGACAACGGTCACGACGACGACGACTCAGCAAATAGTCAAGACCGCGGACGGCGTGACGAAGGAACATTCGACCGTCAATAGCGATTCCGTAACTGTCTCATCGTCATCAGAGGTTACAACAACAAACAAGAGTGGCTCGAAGACGATGATGATTGTGAATCGTCGGGGAAGAACGGTGCAGAGAAGCGCGGCTATCAAAGAGCTGCACGCCGACGGCAGCGAGCGAATTTACACGGCGACGTCGACTGAGGGCAAAATCTATCTGAAGAAGGTGGCGATTTCACTGGCCGATCGCAGAAAAAAACGTACACCGGTCAAATATCCGCTCTGTTCGACCTTTTGCACGCGCAACAAGCACCGCAGCATATTGGTGCTTCCTCAACACGAGCTCAGAAAATTGTCCCGCGTTGGCGGCAAGATACCCGTCCAAGGATTTCATCATCAGGCCAAAGCGAATCTGTCGGTTTGGCCGTACCCCTGTCCCAGACCGTTGTTCAAAACTTGCTGGTTGTACAGAACGGTCGGTTTGAAGTCGTTGGCCGCGGCCGCGATTCAATTGAGAATACTTTGGGCGTGTCTAAGATGGGACGACATGGTGACTAAACCGCTGTCCACCGACGGCAAGAATCAGATCACCACCGACACCGAGATCATGTCGTTGGAAATACTGAAGCATCGACACGTCGGCCAGTTCCTTGACAGAACGCAATATCTGCGTAGGAAAGTTGTGATACCGCTTGAACTACCGAAGCAAGTCAGAGGTTTGTAAACAAAGGAAATAATTTACATGCAATATTGAAATTAATATTTCGACGTTGTATAATTAACTTGACAAATGAAACTGCGCAGAGGTAACTTCAATAAGAAGCGGTCTGAGAAAACGAAAACGTCCGGAATCGCCGCAAAGCACCGAGCCCCAAGTCACGGAGGAATGGGTTGACGAGGACAAACTGGAACTCTGGGAGATCAAGCAGTATGGCGATAGGTATATATCGAATGTAACGAGACAATCAGACAAAAAATGTTTTATTTTTTTTTTTTTTGCATGTGCAATAAGCTAAAACGTTTTGTGAGACGTTTCTTCTCGTATTGCGATCGCTATGCTAGTGAAGTTTTACTTGCTCCTAACTCCAAAATTAATGAATATTAAACGATCTTTCCGTAAACAGACGATGCAACATTCCGTTTGTGTATTTCCATTTTCCTATTTCAAAGAAACGAAATTGTTACGTCTAAATGAATCTTTTATGGCAATCTTCTAAAGCGCGTATCTGACCTAAAGGCCAAATCTTTAACCCATCTTGCTTGCTTTTTCTTACTGGGAAAACTAACCTTCCGCTTGGTGTGTCTGTCCTGTCTCCAGGTTAGAGAAGGCTAATGCCCAGATTATTACTAGGAGTCGTTCGGGAGTGCCGCAGTCGGGAAGCACTGGCGGTAACAGAACGTCGACCGGTGGAACAGCTGGTTTGACTGGCGATCAGCTTGTGAGCGGCAAGGCAACGCCAGAAGAGATCAAGGAAAAGATGGAGCAACAATTGCGTATGCAGCGCGCGGCCCATCAGCAGAAGCGCGCTTTAGAAACTCTCAAGAACCAGTCTGTAAATTCGACGTCACCTACGACTCAACTTGTCAAGGTCACGGCTAATTCCTCTCACGGTAGGTGGTTGATCAACACAATATTAATCGATATAAATAAAAAAATAATAATAATAAAATGTGCATAAAATTAACAATAATAAGGTGGTAATGATTGAAATTAAAAAATGACAAAATTACATCAAAAATTTAATTTTTTAATTATTAATTTTTTCAGATGGTACAGTTAAACTGGTTTCGAAAGTCGCGATTCCAGCAAATCCGAACAGCACAAAGTCGCAGCTGACGTCTCTCTTAACAACTCCCACACAGAACAAGACCTTCATTGGCACACGACGAATTTTTATGACGAAAAGCAAGTATTAAAATTACAAAAAAAAAACGATGGTAATCGTGTATTAAATAACAGAGTTTAACTTCGTAAACTACTAGCGACACTAATTGATCAATTGTTTCGTTTTAGCACCGGATGGAACTACCACAGTATTGACCGGCTCTAGTATTTTACCAAAAACACCTCAGAATCAGACGAATCAACAATCTTTGATCAGAGTGACACAAACAGGTGAACTTCGTATTATTTAAAGTCGTACAGTGTCATTCGCAACAAAGAGTTGTATTTTACTGTTGTTTTAGTGCTTGTGTACAAACTTGTTCGGATGTTCTAAAATTTATATTCTTGCAGGTGCCAACACGCCCGTGCAAACGCCGCAGAGAGTGCAACTTCTCAAAATGTCCGATGGAAGGGTGCACGTGCGCGGCTTGTTACCTGGTCAGCAATTGTTCAAATTGCCAGACGGAAAACTGCACGTGATAAGTGTAAGCCAGGCGGTGAGCACTCCGGTTGCACAATCCGGTCAAACAAACTCGACATCTACGACTACTCCGCAGGTAATTTATTTGCAAGAGATTAGATATCTTACACTATGTGAGAAGACTTGCGCATTTGATTTTACATTTTAAAGTATGAGCGACGCTGTTGTGAAAACTTAATAATAATTGGTCTTTTTTTTTTCTTTTTCTTTTTTTTTAGAAAAAACGTGGAAAACAATTTATTTGAGTTTGTTACATCTGTATTTCTAACGTTTCTCTTTTAATCTCATACATATTTTTTTCTCTTTTTTTTTTTTTTTGTATTTTTATATTATAAATCAATAAAGTAATTTTACAATTGCACATTTACTTATAAAGTTTTTTTCTCATTTATTTATAAAGTTTTTTTAATTCACCTTATTAAAATTCTCATACTGTGAAAATATTGTGAAAGTGCAAAAAAATAATTCGAGTAGTGGTTTCATTTGTAGAGATAAAAATTGTAAGACAAAATAAACATAAAATATATTTTGATATATATAATCAGTGAATCACATAGAAATCAGTGAAATTATTGCAATGGGAAATTAATTATAATTGTACAAGGGAACGGCCAATACGAGATGAAACCTGATGTTCGGATTGAAAAACTTCTTGAATTACAAGTACACAAACGTTTCGATCCTGA